>JAKTXX010000005.1:600000-808288 GCA_030578635.1 Kodamaea sp. yHQL451
AATTAATTGTCAAGAGCTCACTGACTATGCAAATATGACTTCGGAAGTTGAAGTGGTCAAAATATTTTAGAATGAAAGGAGATGTTGAGGTAGAAGTTCCGTCAGCCCCGTTAAGTAATTTCAACAACTTGATCTCGTTTAATGACTGCAACGACCAGTTGAGGTCATTTTTAATGATCTTTATCGCAACGACTTTGTTCCATTTGTGATCACGCACTCTAATCACCTTTCCGAAAGAACCATTACCTAGCGTAGATAGTATCTCGAATCTGAAATTTACATGGTCATGAGGTGCCACCAAATAGTTACCCTGAGGGTCATCGAACCCAAAATTGTTCTGGTAGTTTTTGATATTGATCTGTCTTGTAGAAGGTACTGTTGGTATGAAGTATATGTCTTTCTTACGAGAGATTTCTTCTTTCTCATAGTCGTTTAAGGAGGTGTTTTTGATCTTGGCAGAGTCTAATGGTACACTTTCTTTTGGCTCTTCTCCTTGGGGGACTCCATCGATTTCTTCAAGTCTGAACAAGGACGGGTCGATTTTGTTCAATAGATAATAAAGCTCAGTGATGGTTCTTATCTTAGGTTTCTTTGGGGTGTCTTTTGGAGATAAGCGGGGGTCTAGACTTTGGGATTGTGTAGCACTTGATGAAGTTTGAGACTGGGGTGGTTTAGAACGTGTTTGCGGTTGGTGAAGCACTCTTTCAGTTTTAACCGGACCAGGGTAAAGTCTATTGAAAACATCGCTCTTTTTCAATGGTAATGGTTGGGACGAGTTTCTGAACACCTTGGTTTTAGAGGGTGAATCGCCCAAGTCTTTAGTAGAAGACGGGTGGTATGGTAAGTTTGTGATGTCTGAAGGAGGGCAGTTGTTGGAAACCATCCGCCTTGATCTTAACAGTTGCGATAGTTGTCTGGAGTATTCGTTTCTCTTCTTAGTGGTTGATACCGGTGTTGATAAGGTGGAAATGGATCCCATGGAAGCAGACGATGTCAATGATGCATTTGTGGAAGTTGATCTAGGAATAGACCCAGAAGTAGACATAGATACTTTGGATGGGTCTAGACTACTTGGGATAGGACCTAAACTCTGTATCTTGCTGCTCGAGTTCTGTTTCTTTTGCAAAGACGAAGTTGTCTCCTTCATGAATGAAAACTGGTAGTCTTGCTTCAGAGACAGAGTTTCTGACATTGGGTAACTCAATAGACGCTTTTCAAGCGGCTTTTTCACAGTAGAGAACGATTTGCTTTTGGAGATGTTTCTGGAAGGTGTAGACGGTCCAAAAACAGGTCTAGAGCCTGCTCTAGGCGTTGTTTCGGGTGGTGTTCCATTGGGGTATAGATGTTGAGGGTATACCTTTTTCTTTCTGGTGGGAGATTTGTTGATGGTGAACTTGGCAAACTTGTCCTCAAAGCAAGGAATGGTAGTCGGAGAACCCATACCTTCGCTTTGGGTTTAACAAGTTTCGAGGTTTCTTTGACGAGAAATCAGAATGTATAGGTTTGGTTAAATATGCTAGAATCGGTATAGGTCCAGTATTGACAAAATGTGCGGGTGCACGACCGGGTATCAGACTGAAAAAACAGCAGTTTTGAGACAGTGAACTAGCACTTCTGATGGTTAAGGAATACAAGCATACAAAGTACACTATTGAGCACTTTACAAAGTATAGAAGGGCTCGCTACCATTGATATCTCTAGTTCGCGTTACACAACACAATATTACGTATAACTAGTGCATCAAAATCAAAAAAGAGACAAAAAACTGAGATCCATCTAGAAATGAGTGAGACTGATCCAGAACAGTACAGTAACAGAGATGTGTTGATATTAGCACAGTTGTTCCACGTGAACGGCTTAACAGATTCAAAGAAGTTGGAATCGTCGCCTGACTCGGTGGTTCTTCCTATTCTTAAAGAATGGAAAGAGCACGTCAGTTTTAAATTGGAAGATCGCAAAATTGAGATAGAGACCCGAGACCAGCTCCACAAATTGTATTCCGGGTTGTTGGAGAAGCATGAAGCAGTGAACACAATAGAACTTGCAAACACCGTTTACTACGCAAGAATGGAGGACTTGGAACTGTTGTTGGCAGACTACAAGGGACAGTTTAAGGAAGTATTGGAATCAACAGAATAAAACAACTACAGAAGGAAACATATTCTGTATGAATTCACAATCTAGTATTACTAGTGCTTTCTAAACTAGAATTACAAGCCAATAACCAACATAATATCTCTTCCTGAAGAGTTTCGATGGGAATTGATGAATTTTGCGGCAATGAGAGGGAACAAAAAATTAGAAAAACCATTCTAAAGGTATCACCGAGAACGGCCTAACTGTTTCAAACTATTCGTTCTTGGTCCATTCATAACTAAGACTGATTATCCCATCAAAGGTACGGTTTTGCTAGCATTTCCAATCCGATTACATAATCGTATATTCCCCACATCCTCGGATAAGTGCACGTGACCGGTCATGTCAGAAAAAGTGGGGAGGGATATGGGCAAGCAAAATTCAGTTGAACATCCAAGTTGCAACACGATACAAACAACACTCCAAACTCTTCCACATCTCCACCATCCCCTTTATCTAAACCATCACCATCCCAGATTTTCTAATCTACCACAACCCCAACCCAGACCACTTTCCCTGCTTGATCCCCTTCAATACCAACTGATCTGGAAGTTACCGTCTACATTTATTGTACTTGCGGTTCTACTTCAGCTTCTGCTTAGATATTCCAATCTCAACAGTTTGCAAATTATTTATTGGGTGCTTCCGGTAACTCCGAGTGGTATAACAGTCATCTAGCAGTGCCTACTTATATTGGTTCGAGATGTCTGAAAAACCCCAACACCAGTTTGCCTTGTCACTCTTCAGAGTCTACAAGTCGAACCGGTCGTTGTTTCTTAATGCCTCCTACATCATTTTGGTAACAGCGGCGTTTTCTGGGGCTACACATACGGGATCTAAACCAAAAGACTTGGATGACAAAAAGAAAGATGGAACTGTCAAGAAACCCCGTTTAACCAGGGAATCTTTCATCAAGCTCATGCGAGCAACCATTCCCTCCGTTACCAACTCAGCTTTATGGTACTTGGTGTCACACTTGATATTGTTGGTTCTCAGAGCGTTTATTACCATTAAGGTTGCCAGTTTAGACGGTAAACTAGTTGGTGCCTTGGTATCCAAGAAGCTTAGGAAATTTTCAAGATTGTTATTATACTGGATGCTAATTGGTATTCCTGCCTCGTTCGTGAATGGGATGTTGACATGGTCCAAACAGAAGTTGAGCAAGGCCATTAGAAGAAACCTCAATAATGGAATCATCGAAGACTATCTTCCAGACAACCTTGATGCCAACTACTACTCTTTAATCCACTTATCGGATAACAAAATCAAGGATCCTAACCAAAGAATCACAACCGATATCACCAGATTGAGTTATGCTTTGAGTAACTTGCCAGGTCAGCTTTTGAAGCCTACTTTGGACTTGTTATTGTGCGCTCAGGAGTTGAGTAAGAGTGGTGTAGGAAATGGTGAAGGTACTTTAGCCCTCGGGTTATTGGCCCATTTTTCAACTATGATTCTTAAGTTCTTCTCTCCTCCCTTTGCTAAGCTTGCGTCCGAGAAAGCCAATTTGGAAGGTCAATTAAGATCTTCTCACTCCAAGATTGTGGGTAGTAATGAAGAAATCGCATTGTTACGTGGACACACCAAAGAATTGGACTATATTGACTATTGCTACTACAACCTTGAGCGTTTCCTCAAAAATGAGTATTGGAAGAGAGCTGTGCACGAAATTGCCCAGACATTTATTGTCAAGTACTTGTGGGGAGCTGCAGGTTTGGTGTTGTGTTCTGCTCCTGTGTTCATTCTGAAATATATGGGAGAAGAGCCCAATCCAGACCATGCCGGAGATTTCATTACCAATAGAAGATTGTTGATGAGCGCGTCTGATTCATTGGATAGATTGATCTATTCCAGAAGATATATTTTGCAAGTCATCGGACATGCTGCCAGAGTGTCTGACTTTAAGGACATTCTTGACGGTTTAAAGAATAGACAAGATGAAACCAAGAACATCACTATCGACAACAACGAGATTACATTCAACCATGTCAGACTCAAGACTCCCGCCGACGTCACCTTGATCGAAGACCTTAACTTCTCTATTTCCAGCGGTGATCACTTGTTAATTGCTGGTCCAAACGGGTCTGGTAAGTCGTCATTGTTTAGAATTTTGGGAGGACTCTGGCCATGCAAAGAAGGAGAAATCAGTATTCCAAACTCGGAGAACATGTTCTATTTACCCCAAAGAGCATACTTATGTCAAGGATCTTTGAAAGAGCAGATTATTTATCCACACAGCATCGAGCAATACAAGGCTCAGAGTAAAACTGACGAAGATTTAAAGGAAATCTTGAAAATCTTGAAGTTGGAGGAGTTCAGTGACAGCTTGGAATTGACCAAAAACTGGGATGAGGAGTTGTCTACTGGTGCCCAACAAAGATTGGCCATGGCAAGATTGTTTTATCACCAGCCTAAGTTTGCCGTACTCGACGAGTGTACCTCGGCTGTCTCTCCTGACATGGAGCAGTTCATGTACAACCATGCCCAGAGCTTGGGTATAACGGTTTTATCGGTCGCTCACAGATCGGCTTTATGGCACTTCCATAAATATTTATTAAAGTTCGATGGAAAAGGAAACTACTACTTCGGGAAGTTGGATGCTGAAAGAAGATTGAATTTCGAACAAGAAAGGTTAACGTTGGAAAAGAACTTGCGGAACTTACCCAACTTGAAGGAAAGATTGTCTGAATTGCAGCGTGTTTCCAATGCACAACACAAGAAACACATCAAGTCCTAGTATCGAATTATTTATTAGCTATAGAGTTTCTCTTATGTTTAGTTCTAGTTAGGTCGATTATACATTATGATTGCGAATTTGATTCAACGCGAAGAAGTCTAATTCACTTCTCTCTGACTTAGTCTGGATTCATTAATTGTATCGATTGAAAAATTGATTAATTATTAAAATTTCACAAAATCTATAAAAATTGTAGTAAAACTACTCTATATCATATCTATGGGTGACCGTGGTTAGAACCTGGCCAGGCTGAGATCTTTTCGGGGCCAGGAGGAGTAGATCCTCGGCTCGAATTATCATCTAGAAGCTCAATTATATTTTTTGAATCACTTGTTTCGTTTAAGCTCTTCACTTGTTTTAATAACTCTGTCTTTTCAAACCCTTCCGGCAACTCCTCTATAACGTGTTGCACCAGCGAGAGCTTTTCCTCAACGATTTCATGTAGACTTCTAATCAAACGATCTCCAAACTTGGTATCAATTGGTAGATTATTGTATATTTTCTTCTGGAGTGTTTTGATGATTTTGAGGTTGCGAATCACTTTGAGATTGTATGTGTACGGATCAAATTTGACAGATTTGTTGTTGGACTTGCTGGGTGGATTCAACAACAACAAAGCCGCATAATACAACATTATGTGTATGTGAACGGGGACATACTTTAAGTTATCCAAAATGTCAGTATCGTTAATCACAAGATTGAGCACTGTTTGTGCTGCACTCATTGCAATGTTAGCATTGATAATGGTTTCGTCTTCCAGTAACAAACCTTTATTGGAAATGAATTCATCCTCATTTGCACTATCCTCTTCATCGCTGTCAGAATCTTCCGAGTCTTCGCTATCCGGAATAGGTGCTTGCAGTGGCGCAAAATGCGTATCGCCTTCCGTGGCATCCCATTTAGGAAGCATCTTTCCTGGGTTGACCTGGAGTTGGCGAACGGCAGATGAGTTGATATGCATTTTAGCAAAATTGTAGTAGATCAAAGTGGACTTAGAAGACCACACTGCTCCGTTATTGCTCGGTGCTAGCAACACTGTCCAAGAAACCATCCATTTATCAAGTTCCAAGTTGCTTTTAGATGGAATTCCAAAAGAAGATGGTACCAACAAGTCCCACGCGTTACCTTTAAAGGCCTCGTTTAACGCCTGGTTATATTCTACTTGAGACACCAACCTCATATCGGCATTGAGCTTGGTTTGGCTCTCGAGCTGTTTCTCATCTTCTTTGACAGTCTCGTCATCCTTTGATTTTATAGTTTTTACATTGCTTTCCAACAGCTTTGCTTCGGACAACAAGATTTCCTTACTATGTACCAAGGAGTACTCTCTTGAATTTACCAAAGGCTGTCTATTGAATGTCAAACTCTGTTGTCCATCCAATACGTATAATAAGTACCACAACTTCAACTTATCTTTATTCTCTGTGTATGGATTATTCAATCCGTACTCTTTGGCAAGTTGCAAAGCCAAACCTGTGAACATCTGAGAATCAGAGAGCCAAAAGCTGCACAATATCAATGCCACTATAGTGTTGAAGCCTTCATTTTCGTTCTTGGGTTTGCCCTTGTAGATTAGGGAGCTACACAAACCTTTAAGGTGGTTCTTGAGCTCCTCTGATTTGTCCGATAGTTTAGGATGGTGGATAGATGCTATGGTAGAAATAGCACACACTAGTACTGGTGAGTTGTCCCAAATATTATCAATAGAAAACTTGGAAATCTCGAACCCAAAAAGTTGTTGCGAAATATTTGCATCAAAGAAATTAAAAAGCTCTTTGGCCTCGTCTTTCGTTAGGAGCGAATCACGGAAGTCTGTTGAATCAGGATAGGTTCTATTAATATCTGGTTTTTGGCGTTTTGGAACTTGATTAATGAGTTTGTTTATTGCGGCTGGGCTTTCACTGGAAGCAGGATCCACTTCGGAAATGTGTCTTTTGTTGGCTTGGGTGTTATTTGTAAAATGATGAAACAGCGGTTGTTGTGAATTCTGCAGAGAAGTGTCTTGGGGACTGCCTTCAAGCAGATTTCTAGATTGATTTGCGCTAGCATCCTCAGGAGTACTGTAATAGGCAGTAGGCAGGAGTCGCCTTTGCTGAGCCGGCATTACAGGTTGTGGTCGCACGGTTCCCTGTACTTGTGGAGAATATGACGAATATCTTTGTTCCAATATCAACTGTTGGTTGGTCTTCAAGATGTCTACCAAGTCGTTCAATTTGTTATCGAACGAGCTGATCCGGGTTTCAATCAGGGTCTTCCACTGTGACTCTACATCTTGGTGATGGTTGGGTATGATCATGTTGGGAATATTGGAGACATTTTGTCCGTTGGAGATGTTGGGAATGTTGGGTATAAAGGTGGAGTTCTGGATGGTGTGGATATTAGGAACAGGTCCGGTAGGCATGCTCGTAGGTATACCTGTGGTTGCAGAGATGTTGGGAGGACCAAAAGGTTGTCTTCTAGCAGTCGAAGCTTGGTTCAAAGGAGGCAAGAGTTCTGGTTCATGGGTTGGAGAAGAACTGTGGTGGGCCGATACAAGGTCTGCTTGGACCAGCGCATGGTGTTGTGAAATGGGATTTCCGATGCCTCCTTGTCCAAACAGAGGAAGCTTCAAAGAAGGGAGTTTGGGTACAAACTGACAGTTGATAGCCTGGCCGATTTTGACACACCGTTCACACGGCAACCCGGAGGTGTAGATACACCGGACTTTGGACTTCTTACAGTTGGAACAAGGCTTTGTTCGCTTTTCTTTCGGCATTGTCTAGCATCAATGGGATTCTGTTGTGTTTGGGGTGAGTGGATCGATTGGTGCTTTGGAACCTGTAGAAGTTCAAAAGTGCAGCTGAAGATGGTGGTAGTAATGTGACAGATAATATGATGGTACTATGATACCAAAAGGAAGGACAGGGGTCTAAGGGTATAACGAATGTAAAGACAGCTAGGTGGAATTAGTAGTAGAGAAATATTGCACTCTAATTTGATTCTTTTTTCGCTAATTCTAAAAAAATGCAGTAGATAGCGAGTTGAGGCTAGTAAGGCGAATTTGAGGGTACGACAAGATAAAGAGATGGAGAAGTTTATGGAGAAGCTTCTCTGAAGAAAATTCGATGGAAATAAAATGGTTGATGTTTGAGAAGTTTCATCTTTCCGATTTAAGAATCTCTTCAGCTTTTTCTTCAGAAATCCCCCGTTTACCAGCTTTATTGTACCCGATAACACAACTGCTCCCTCTATTACTAAAACCTAAGATGCAGGTTGAGGCAGCAATTTCACAACCGTGGTTGGTTTGCAGCTTAGCCCCAGACCGAGTAAAAAGTATGGGGTTTTCGGATTAGTGAGACAGCACAGTTTCACCAGAATTCCACAGTTCTTACACACACTATCGAGAATACTAATAAGGAACTCTAAGAACGTCTATTGCTTATCAGCTGAACATCTGTTGTCTACTACACTCCAATTATCTTCGCATCCATGTCTACCAAGCTCAGAATCAAGAACTTCTTTGGACCCTCTCGCCAGTATGCTGTAACAGGTGCTTCCAACAACCCTTCCAAGTTCGGGTTCAAGATCTTGCTGTGGTACGTCAGCCATGGACTCTCATCTATTCCTATCAACCCCAAGGAAGCCGAAATTCTCGGCCAGCCAGTGGTCAAGTCTGTTACTGATGTTTTACATTCATTGAGAGACGGCAAGGACTTGGAGATCTACGAGTTGTCTAAGGCCGACGGCTTGAGCATATCGTTCTTAACTCCTCCCAGAATCACCACTGCCACCTTGAAACAGATTGCCGCCGTTCCAGGCTACAAGGCACTCATCAAGGGCTTATGGTTCCAGCCAGGCAGTTACGACCATGAAGTCTTGGAAGTGGTGGAGCAGATCGGGTTGGGCGAAATCGTCATCCAGGAGGAAGAGTGCATTCTCGTTAGGGGAGATGAGGGCTTGCTCAGTGCAAACTTATAAGCTGTTATTTATTCGATTTAGTTGAACTATTGAACGTGTTTTAGAGAATATTGATAGACATTATCATTTCTGTAGTTTCCCACAACTCCGGTTAAAATCACCGGCATTCTAGGATTGATGCCGATCCAAACTCTCTGTAATTTACTCTGGTTGATTTCGGTATATAAACCCGCTTGCCTTTTGTGCTTTACATAGATGTATATTTATTTATGTACCTATGCTATGATCTCTTTATACCTGAATACGAAATATTCCTATTTAGTGTAATATCCAATGGAGTCGTCCGTGCACGATATCGGTTTCACTATTAGTCTATTGTCATATCCAAGCAGGTAAATGGGGCTTTGTATCACTGGTTCCTTCTATTATGTTCCGTATGTAGTCAACCAGTGACACTAATCTAACATGTTCCTGATGTATCTGCCCCAACTTTCACCTCCACCTTCCGTTACGTAGTTCACATTCGGTAAACTCTTGCCCACATCGATCGTGTATGGAAACGGCAGGCTCTCTAACGATGTTATAGGAGGTATGTGGTCTTTGTGCGCATCCACGATTTGGATGATCTTATGGAGGTTCGCCTCGAAGCTGTCGACAGAATGCTCAATGCTCCTGCTGGACTCGCTATTTGTTTCTGTGCTCCGTTCTTCTATGGGCAAACAGTCAATCGATATGATCCACGATTCCCACAATTTGAGGCTCTCATCGTTTTCTGATTTAAACAACCATCCACTCTTCTTAGTCTTACCTGCCTTCTTGTCAAGGAACTGTATTATGACATGTCCCTGTTTAATTCCAGGACTGTTGCCATCAAACTGGAGCTTTATAAGTTGGTCCACCTTTTCATCAATAAGCGTGTCCAATTCCGGTAGATTATCGGCCATCGAGTATGTGATGCCGAGAAACTCATTTGTGGTGGGTGTTATGGGGCCAAAGAGCCTATGAAAGAAAATGGTCCATATCACGCCTGTTGTTAGTACTGATCTAGATTGGGTTTAACTTAAGAGGCAACTCAAGACGGTTCAATTATATCTTGGGCCTCTTGATTATAAATCTCGGTCACACTTACCCTTTAGCGATTCTCTTACCACAGATCGTTCTGCGGTGACATATAGGGTGTATTCCATCGTGGAGGAGGACTGTCTTCTGAGTCTTTAGGTGTAAATAACGTCATTTCGTGTTTAAGTTTATCTGGGATAGGTGTGCAGGAGAAATCTGGAGAGTCACGTGATGACTCGATAGTCTTCATGACTCAGATAAGAGGAAGTACACCCGTAAAAGGGAATGAAGGAGTGCTTTAGAAATGACCCTGGTGGATTATTTACTCTCGTCAAAAACGAGTGACTCATTTCTATTTTTTTTGGAGGTTGTTTGTATCAATATTGTACAAGAACGATGCTATTTTCTATTTACAAAGGTTGAACTGTCTAGAGACAGGTATTTAAATTGATCAAGGTGATCTCTATGAATAAGGGAATGTTGTCAAAAAGCCCCCAGTATTTTAATCAGGGTCCTTTTGACAATGCTGTGAGTTTTAGGAAATTCATTGTATTGTTCTTGCTCGAATCAATCGCCTTTAGGACGAGAAACAGCCACCAATTTCTCTAGCTCCTTTATGACCTTAGGAAACACCTCCACATCGATTTTCTCGAGCTCCTCGTCTGTAAATCTTTCCAACACGAATTCAACTACCTTCGATCTGTCCAAAGGTCTTCCGATCCCAATAGCGACTTTAGTGTACGTATTTGGTAAGAAGGAATTAATGGATTTCAACCCATTGTGACCCCTGGCACTGGTACCTGGTTTCCGGATCTGAAGTTTACCTAAATCTACCTGAAGCTCGTCATGGATTATCACTAGCCCATCATGTGACCCTGCTTGTTTGAAATGTTTCGAAATCGGACGGCCTTGAAGGTTCATATACGACTTGTTAGACTTGTACAACACGAGATGGGGATACTTGGTTGACGTGTAGTAGTCTCCACTGGGTACTAGATGGTCGGCCCACTGGACAGTTACGTAATCGAAGAATCGATGTCCCACATTATGTCTGGTATCTTTGTATTCTGGTTCAGGGTTTCCAATGGAAGCCACGAACAAGTTTCGTGTACCTCTGATTGAATGGGGTCGTACGGGAATGTAGAAGGAGTTGAAGATGTTCCGGATCATTTATGAATGTGGTGGAAGTAGGGAGTGGTGGTCGAGTTAGAAAAAGGCTCTAGAAGAATACGTCCTAGGTGAAGTTATTTAAGTTTTGATTTTCGAACCACTGCGAAAGATTGATGCTTTCCAGAAAGTGAAATAGAATAAGTATTACGAGCAGAAGAACGTATACTGCTAGAAGAAGGTTTCAAGGTCCTTAGATGTACTGCTCTATAGTTGAATTGACTAACAATTCTAAGAGTGAAAATGGCAAGTCTATCTAGGAAATCATTTAGTCTAGTCTCACTGGCTGGATTGAAACATATTCAAACGCAAGCGGAACGCAAGATCTTAAGTCTACAAGGTTAAAGTATCCTGTAGAAGTTATATTCCAATTATTCTTCCTAAGCAAGCTCCAAGTAGTTACTCATCTTTTACGGCCGATCTACCTCATTAAGCCTCGTGTATCATTCTCTAACTAGTGGCTGCGAAAATATAGTCTATTCTTTTACAGCGCTTATCATTCTTTCTTTCAATCAGTAAGCCCAGAAAGTTCCAATCATCACCATGAGCATTTCACACTTATCTGAGCTCATTCAGAAGCAACTCAAAGTGGCTGACAACAAAATCAATGACTTAGAATGGAAGACCATCAAACGGTCGCCCCAGTATTTTAAACAAAAGGCCAGGTTGGGAACCAACACTTATGATCCCGAGTTTGATGAATTGAGAGAGAAGTTTGATGATTTCGAGAAAGCGTTCCAGAGGATCATCGAAGAAATGGCAATTTTCAAGACTCAGACGGTGGAATTAATGAAAATCAGCGAGTCCATTGGAATGACGGCCAAATTGCTCCTAGAACCCGATTCCGATGATTTCCAGTACACTTACCAGGTATGGCAGAACGCCAGCTTCTATACAGAAGTCATGAAACTTATGGCAGCAGACATCCAAAAAGAATACACTAGCATTGCATCTTTGGTCCATACTAAAGTTGGCCATATCCTTACTATCATGAAGACCATCAAGAAACGGATTCAGTCCCGAAACTTTGCTTTGCTTGATTACGACTTGGTATTCAATCAGTATGAAGCCTTACTTGTCAAGCAGACCAAAAGGCCTCTTACCGTTAAGGAATCCCCACTTTTGCACAACCTCGAAAGAAAATCCGATGCTGCCAGAAATAAGTATCGTGAGTTAAATGCGTTTTCAAAGACAGGGTTGATTCAGTTTTTCGGGCTTGTTGAGGAAGCTATCGAGCCTTTACAATTAGCAATAATCTGTACTCAGTGGATGGCAGGTTACCGGATGATAAACGAAGGATTAGAACAGGTGTACCGGGGAGAAATCAGAGAAGCCGCAAGTACAATAATTGGTTTGCCAATTCTCGAACAAGATGGGTGCAAAAAATCAGGAGTTTCAAATGTTGCTAGAACCAACTTGGATTCCAATGTGGTTGGTCCAAGGATGAGAGAGCATTACTGCAAAGCTATATTCTCCTTTAAAGCTGAACAACCTGGAGATCTTGAATTGAGACACGGAGATGTAATCAGAATTCTCGACTCGAACGGAAACTGGTGGATGGGAGAAATCGATGGAAGACGGGGGATGTTTCCCAGTAATTACGTCGAGTATAAATAGTTAGTTTTATTACTAAATCACGGTATTAAATCAAAAGTTATATTTCACAATAGTGGGAGCTACTGGAATACAGTAATATCGGAGTAAGTCACATTGGAATTGGCCTTGGCAATCAGAGTGGTGTTTGCTTCGTAGTCGAACACAGCATAGATCGAGGACAAAACAATGTCTCCCAAAATGATGAGACCATTGTAGTCTTCCGAATAAGAGAAGGGAAAGTAATCGGAATTATTATCAATATTGTAGTAGAAGTTGGAATAAGGAATATCGAGCTTGAGAGTCCCGAAGTCAAGTGTCAATCTAGCATCTGGGGGGAATTTTGTTGCCAAATAACCATCGTATCCGAGGGCATCATTGATCTGGTCTACAATTACCTTGGGAAGAATTCCGGTAGTAGAGCCAGTGTCGATAATAGACAGGTTGTTGATTGGGTAAACCACTCCATCGCTAGTGGTGATAGTATCCAAATGGATGGCAGGGTAGTCAGAACGCTGGTTAGGGAATGTAACTAACTCTCCAGTATACAAGCCATGGTCAATACCTCCCCATAGTATATGGGCATCTGGTTGTCCCTCTTCAGTAGGAAGAATACCATTGCCAAAGAAAATCGAGAATGCCACTTTGTTGATAAACCCTTGTTCCTTAAGCGCCACAGGGTAATTTGCATAAGTGTCTACATAATCTTTGTGAGACGCTGTCTCCTCGTTTGACGCAAACCCGATCCCCAAATAGCCTCCCGAAGCATTGGTATAAACCGCACTTCCAAACTCAAAGTTCTTGAGAGGATTGGTGGTGTTGACGGTTCCAATTGTACCAGTCCAGTATTGAAGAACCGCTTCAGTGGTATCAGCGTAGTGAATGGTGATGTTGCGGCCGTCATAGAGTTGCTTCGTACTTCCAGTTTTGTCTGAAGCAGGATCAAACCATCCAAAGAAGGTGCTGAGCCCTCCATCGGTAGGAGTGCTGGCCCATAAGTCGGAACTTCCGGTGTCAATGGTTGCAAAAGAGGTTCCAAGACTGTTGCCATTTCCATCGTAAAGCTCGATATTCACTTTATAACCGATGAAACCAAACAGTAACCCGTAAGTATCGGTGCCGTTTCCTCTGACATCTGGCTGGTCACCCGCGAGGTCATCTCTCTTGAAGTGTCTGCTCAATCCAACGCTGGTACCGTTGGAGGAGATACGCGTCAAAGGCTGGTAAAACACTCCGCTAGGATGTGCATCGGATTCCCTCTTGTCTGGGACTGCCAAGGAATTGGCTGATGCGGTAAAAGCAAGAAAAGCAGTGAACAAGCCTGAAATCATGGTCGAGAGTGGATTTTCTACCCTAAAAGTTGTAATTTGAAGACAGAAAAGTGCCAGCTTTATAGTCTGGCCGGCTACTTGGATATAGTTTAAGCCAGTCAGCCGGAAACACGCCATGTCCATTTGGCATCGCGGCTTAGTTCTTTATCGCAGTGTTTATCTGCGTAGCGTTTCAACCGATTCGTTATCTGCGGAGCTGCAAAATAATTATTGCGAGGAACAATCACGTCAACTTGAGACTCTAGGACAGGAACATTAGGCGACAGTTACAACAAAGGGGCAGTTAAAGAAGTGGAACCTCGATGGTACATATACAAACAAGCCACATCCATTAACTCTCTAGACCAAGTTGATCTTTCTCCCGGTGGCTTGTCTGATGTTGGCGCACCGTATTTAAAGGGTCTGAGGTGCCGTAGATCAACGTCAAAAACCTTCCGATGCACCGCACGAATTTCAGGTAGCGCAGCCGCTTAAGCCTCGTTAACTGTGTCAAACTCTAATAATCTTTCCGAGACCTGTCGTGTCCTATCGACACCTTGAATCAGCAAGACAGCCGTGAAGGCAAATAAACAAAATGCCACTACTAGTTTCTTATCATTAAGAATTCTTCACCGGACAAGCGACATGTACTCTGTCTTAAAAATCTTGATATGTGCTCAGTTAGTGAGTGCGGCTGCATTAGGCAAAGGGTTCCAATCATTTCCACTTGTTAAACGGGACCAAGATGTTTATGGAGCTGGTTTATCAGGGTCTCCATTTTCTATTGAGGTAACCCTTGGAAGCAACCAACTGACTCACGTCTACTTGGAAGTAGATACTGGAAGTTTCGATCTTCTTGTTCCACCCTACGACTACAATGCTTCCACTGCTTATACTAATTTGAACGAGACGTTTGACCACACTATTGGGGCCAGAAGAATTGGAGTATGGATCGAGGATGATGTTCTGATTGGAGAAGGTCCAGTAGTCAAAGCGGGATTAGTTGTGCAAAATCCTGGCTCACCTCTTGGACTTTGGGGTGCCCATTTCAAGGGAGACCAACCAAACTATATCCAAGTTCTCAAGTCAGAAGGCTATATCAACAAGGCGACGTTTTCTATCTGGTACAACCATTCTGTGGGAGTAGGCGAGATTCTTTTTGGGGCTTATGATTCTGCTAAGTTCGACGGTCCTCTAGTCAAAACCAACCTTACCACACCTGGTGAAGGTTCCTGGCACATTCCTACTGGAGGAATTGTTACTCAAGACGGTGTAACCCATTTTGCTAACCAGTCTGCTACTCTTGATTCAGGCAATGCAAATTTCTTCTTACCCTTAGACCAACTCAAAGAGCTCCAGGCTTCGCTTCCTGGTTCAACCTGGGAAGGTAATTATATTTCTTATCCTACTTGTGACTTTACTGACGACCAGAAGTTGGGATTTGCCTTTGGAGAAGCCTTGGTCGAAATCAACTTACGTGATATTTCGTACGGGTATGATGGCAAGTGTGCGTTGTACTTTCATGAAGGTAGCCCAGTATACGGAGCACCCTTCATTTCAAACGCTTTCACTATCTTCGATCTCGACGAGAAAACCATTTCCTTGGCCAACCGTAAGTATTCGGATGAAGTAGATATTGTTATACTTGAATAATTACCATCAGCCCATACACGGAATGTAGAGTGTGACTCAATGTTTATTAGGTGTAGATTACAACATGTTGCCACAATACACATTGCCCCCTTTGGTGACATTTGAACCCACGTTCACCACTTACTGTCTACGATATTTTCTTCAATATTCAAATCACCAATGTACTTTTCAAATGCCGGAACCGGCTTTGGCAATTTCGCATCACCATATTGGAATATTTTGGAAAACACTCCGATTGAACCTGCCGTTATGAGAAATTACAGATTTTGGTCTATAGATTAGACTCTGTCTCTGATTCAAATCCACAATTATCGTAAATGATCGGTAATTGGTGAGTCTGGGGTCTACAGCCCAGTTCCCGCCTCCAATACCTATCTCGATTTCTAGTTATGTTTTTAACCCGGTTGTTGACCTATGAGTCAATTCAACAGAGTTGATGGCAGAATTTTGCCAAGAAGAAAAAGTAATATTTTATTGACATTGACATCATTGTTCAAGCTCATTATAGGTATATGGGTCGGAATAAGAGGTAGCTCAGTTGTGTCTTGTTGCTTCATTTAACCGTAAAAATCGTACTAAAAATGCATTCGCTCTACCGTTAGACAGTCTAGAAACTGATCAACCTATTTTGACTCCACCAGGGTATTTTGGGGAAGTTGCTTGCGAGGGGCATACTGATTGAGAATCCTTACTGTTTGCGTAATGTGTCCGCCGTTCACCCAGTATTGACACAATAGGAAATTAGTAAGTCTGAATCCTCCGAAGAAGGCGCCTTCTCGTAAGTGTGGCTTTTCATAATTTGTCACCTTTACGGTTTGTACCTTAACAAACCCGGGACGCAATAATTGTCTGCGTTGCGAAATCGGAGATATCCGCGACATACAAGATGTATTTATTAACATGTTCATATACTCAGTGATTCACACAAGAGGATACCAACTCCCTCAATTACCTTCGTAGTTTCCTGAGCTTAGTTGGTATTGGACTTAAATATTTTAAATCAAGTTGACAGAAAATCTGTCTTATGGTGGCTTGGCAACTCAGGGTGCACGGTAAATCGTTTTTTGCGCTTGACACAACATTAGTCCGCACGTCTAAAGTTAAAGGAGTTTTTTGAACCTACTGAATCAAAGAAAACCCTCTTAAAATACTCTCGTTAGAATCACTTCTATCTAAATCTGTGGCACGCAAGAGTACCGTAAATCGTACATCAGCGTTTCACCAATTGACCATTTCCTGACTCGTTCATTTCAGACTCGGAACGTTGCAACTCATCTCATAGGTGCGAAAATGCAACCTTTTTCATCCATGCGCAAAAATGTTACAAATCCAGAATGTCTCATAACTCCATTGCTGGAGTTGACACTTTGTGTCGTGGGGGACCAGGTAAACCTCCAAAGTGGGACAATAGATGGAGCCGTGTGTGTTACGGTGGCTTTTTTCATTAGCCCGGTTTATTCGGCCCTTTAATTAGGTCCCTGTACCAAAAGAAAACGTGATATGGCATGGTTGCAATTTTTGGCTATAACGAGTAATAATGATTATCAATATAGCTATTAGGACTACCAAAGCTATTTAAACATGAGACCCTGCCACTATTTCTGATTCTAGAAGCACCCTAGGATTTTTACAATGGCTACTCCTGCTATCACCAGCATTCTCAGTTCTGGACAGAAAGGTCACTTGGATATAGAAGACCATGAAGTCAATCTCGAAGCTATAACGTCCAACCCTTTGGGTCTCGGAGACGTGGGAACAGCTCTTTCATCCGACCAAAAATTCTTGATCTTGAAGCGCCTCGATTTGAACAACTTGGTCACTCTCGACGACTTGCCTCTCACTGCTACATTTATGATTGAGAAGATCGAACAATTGAGCATAGATGAAGCGCTCAGAATCCTCAAGGAGACTGTGATAGAACACGACAACGATGTCAATATCCCGGTAGCAGAATTCGACTTGTACGAGAGCTTAATTCGGTTGGCACCTCAAGATTTGAAGGTTGAAGTCCAGCACGACACAATTGTGTCTGAGAAGGAAGACAAGTCTGTGGACGAAAAGGAAAACGATATCAATGTGAGAGCAGAATCTGCTTCCAGTGTTGACGAAAGTTCAGTGTATTCACCTTACGAAATTGTTGATTGGAATTTGCAGACAAGATTGGAGGCAGGCTTGATAGCGTACCACTCACCATACCAGGAAGTGAGAGCAGTGACAGATCCATATGATGATCCGACTCAGTATGCCGAGACTTTAAGAGTATATGTTTTAGGACTTATCTGGACATGTATCGCTTCGTTCGTGAACGAATTCTTTCACGATAGACAACCCAGTGTGACCTTTCTTGGAGGAGTGGTCCAGATGTTCCTTTATCCTTGTGGAGTACTTTGGGCCAAAATAATCCCGAACTATACCATTAAGATCTGGAAGTACAGAATTCCCTTGAATCCTGGTCCATGGACCTATAAGGAACAGATTTTGGCCGGACTTATGTTCAGTCTTGGAGGCCAGGCGCCTTACGTTGACTCTAACATTACTGTACAAAAGCTTAAGATCTGGTTCGATAACGACTGGGTCGATATGGGATACCAGGTTCTTTTGCTTCTCAGTACCAACTTTATGGGACTCGGAGTAGCAGGTATTTTGAGAAAGTTTGTGATTTATCCTTCCAATGCTGTGTGGCCCAGTATCTTGCCTAACCTTGCCTTGAACAGAGCTTTGTTAAGTCCTGAGAAGAAAGAGAACATCAACGGATGGACCATTTCTAGGTACAGATTCTTCTTCGTCGTGGCTGCTCTGTCGTTTGTCTATTTCTGGGTACCTGACTACTTGTTCCAGGCC
Source organism: Kodamaea sp. yHQL451 (assembly GCA_030578635.1). Classification (NCBI taxonomy): domain Eukaryota; kingdom Fungi; phylum Ascomycota; class Pichiomycetes; order Serinales; family Debaryomycetaceae; genus Kodamaea; species Kodamaea sp. yHQL451. Next base: position 618,394 of record JAKTXX010000005.1, read on the forward strand.
TTGTCAATATTTAACTGGATGACATGGATTGCACCTGACAACTTCAATCTCGCCAACATCACCGGTTCTCTGTTGGGATTGGGTCTTAACCCTATTCCATCGTTTGACTGGAACGTCATAGGTACGAATGCATTGACATTCCCTTTCTATACCACTATGAACCAGTACATTGGTTCTTTTATTGCCTTTTTTGCAATCATCGGGGTTTACTACTCCAACTACAAATGGACCGCTAACATCCCTATCAACAGCAACCGTTTGTTCAATAACGTAGGAGAACTTTATGATGTGAAACAGGTGATCAACGAGAGATCCACTTTTGATCAGGCTAAGTACGACGTATATGGTCCACCTTTCTACACTGCTGCCAACTTAGTGGTGTACGGGTCCTACTTTGCCCTTTATCCCTTTATTATCTTTCACGAAGTGGCCATGACTTGGAGACAGTTGTTGAAGTCGTTCAAGGGATTCTTCACTTCTTTAAAGCATATCGGTCGTTCCAACTTCGAAGATTTCCACGACCCACACTCCACCATGATGCGTAAGTACAAGGAAGTGCCTGACTGGGTGTTCTTAGCAGTATTGGTAATCTCTATCGTTCTTGCTATCTTGTGTGCTGAGCTTTACCCTGCTGGTACGCCCGTGTGGTCTATTTTCTTTGTGGTTGCCCTCAATCTTGTGTTCTTGGTACCTATCTCTACACTTTTTGCAACCACTGGTTTTTCGTTTGGGCTTAATGTCATTTCTGAACTCATCATCGGTTATGCCATTCCTGGTAATGGGTTAGCATTGAACTTTATCAAGGCTTTAGGTTACAATATCGATGGTCAGGCTCAGCAGTATATTGCAGACCAGAAAATGGGCCACTACGCTAAGGTCCCTCCTAGAGCCATGTTCCGTGTTCAGGTTCTTGGGCTTTTCGTGGGTACTTTTGTTTCTTTGGGTGCTTTGAACTTCAAGCTCGACCATTTCGAGAACTACTGTGAACCTCACCAGAAGGACAAGTTCACCTGTCCTAACACCGGTATCTTTTTCAGTTCGTCGGTTATTTGGGGTATCATTGGACCAGCTAAGGTGTTTGGTGGATTATATCCTGTGTTGCAATGGTGTTTCTTGATTGGGTTTCTCTTGGCTATTCCATGTATTCTTCTTAAGTTGTATGGTCCTAAGCGTTACCTCAAATACTTCCAGCCATCCATTATCATCGGTGGAATGCAACAATGGGCCCCCAGCAATCTTTACTACCAGACTGGTGCTGTCTACTTATCGGTTGCTTTTATGTGGTATGTTAAATCAAGATACTCAGCATTCTGGAACAAGTACAACTATGTGTTCAACTCTGCTATGCAAGCCGGTGTTGCTTTCAGTAGTGTGATTATCTTCTTCGCTGTCCAGTATCATAACAAGTCAATTACCTGGTGGGGTAACACTGTTCCATTTGCAGGTATAGACGGTGGAAATGGTAGACAGACGCTTATGAATGCCACTTTGAATGAGGGCGGATACTTTGGTCCAAGAGTTGGCCACTTTCCATGATTGATGCAATCGAAATGGCTGCGAAAAATCTTCAGGAATCCTATAAGAAAACTTCTCTTTGCATGAGGAGTTCCTGGGTTTCAGCATCTCTATGTATGGTATGTACTACAAAATAACCGAGCATCATGTATTGCCGGTGCTCAACTTAATAAATAATTATCAACACTTTTCAAAGATAAATATCTAATATGCATTTTCTTATCTATCATAACTCATTCAACTCACTAAATAGTCTCGCTTGGTAGCGCTTCACACATCCTCCGCTGCAAAACTGTTTTTTGAACGGGACTTCTCGATTCTGGAGAAAGTTCCACCATTCTACTACCTCTGCAAAAGGTTCCACCACATAGTTTTCACACTCGCAGCACTTCTCGTTGTATTTGCCTTTCATTATGGCTTGCCCAATTAAACTGTGGAATATCTTGGGCGTATGCTTTTTCCAGTTTTTTGTCTCCTGGTACGATACATCATAGCGAGCTATTTGGTTCAAGCAATGACACTTTAATGAGGGAACAACAACACCTTGCTTGGACTCGCCCGTAAGGTATTTCACTTGCGAAACAAAAACCTTCTGCTTTTCCCTGTTGAAAGTAGATGTTGTGATGGCCATTGCGTCTTCTGGGATTTTTAAATATGGATTTGGGCCAGCTCTAAAGGTACGCAAATTGGGCAAGTCTAGGATCTGGTATGGCAAGTACTCCAAGCGGTTAGTACCGAGGGACAAATCAATCAAGTTGACCATCTTACCTATTAAAGGAGGCAACTTCGTGAGTTTGTTCTGCCGCAATCCAAGAACGTTCAATTTCGTAAATTTGAAAAGCGAAGGTGGGAGTTCTCTTAGCTTGTTCTTGGTCAAGTAGAGCTGGTATGAGATGGGGTCCGTGTCCGTGTTGAAAATGACCATCTTGTTCAAATCCTTAATTTCGTCCGGAACATCATAAAGATCCATATTTTCTAGGATGATCGTAGTTCTTATGTCTTCAAAGGCTTCTATTATAATACGTCTGGCTTTATCAAAAGAGGCGTTCTTGAGTTCCTCGAATTCACGGTCGGTGGAAGAAGATGGACAATCGCGTACGCTAGGGTTTTTAAACCTATTGAAGTGGTCAATTCCGAAATCGGCATCGGAACTTAAATGCTTGACCACTTTCTGGGGAGAGTAACTCTGTGAAAGAATTGGGTGCAGGGGATGTTCTGGCTTTAAGAAATCGACCTCACTGGGAAAATCCTCTATTGTATTGTTGTGGTCTATGATCTTCTTAGGAGATTCCGGGACGGTATATGCATGATTTGTGTCTGTAGTAATATCGTATTCAGACATGAGATTGGACTCCAAAGGGGGACTACTTGGAGGCAACATATTCTTGAACGACAGGGCGTCTTCCTTCCGACTCAATTCGTATTCTTCATCTCCGTACCCATTGTCATCATCATCGTCAAAATCATCAATGATTGTAGGTTCACTGCTGACATTCATGTCTCTTCTTTTAATGTCGTCATTCTCGTTGAAACTCTCACCCATCTTACGTTTTAAAGAGGGCATGAACTTCAACACAGGCCGCTTCTTGGTGTTTGGAGTTCTCGTGTGATATTGACTTGATGCATTCTCGTCTATGGTGTTTCGGTCTCTAGGAGACGTGTTAAGGGCTAAAGTTTCATTTTGGGATAAGCTCGAGTAGGCAAATGGAAGCAATGGATTATGTTTCTCCATTTTGTACAGCAAGCCCTCCACTGAGCCTATCCAATATAGTGTTGGATCTGATTACAAACTGTATTATTATTTGATGGGAAAGAGTTTCCAAACCATAAACGCGTCTCGGAAAAGTCACGTGAGTTTCTTGATCTGAGGTACATGAAGAAAGCCGGAACGGACGGGAACAAATTGTCTAAATAATGAAGGGGAGTACACGGCTCCTTATGAAGCTGGTTCGTATCTGTATCAGAAGTAGGTAGAGAGGGAAAGAGTTTATATGCAAAAATACTATATCCAAAAAAATAGGTCGTACCCGGATTCGAACCGGGGTTGGTCGGATCAAAACCGACAGTGATAACCACTACACTATACAACCTAGGTTGTTGAAGTTAGTGCGTTCTCATCTGCCAAAACAGCAAAATCCAAAGTCACGTGAATTCGAAAAAACCGGTTTTTATGCTTTTGATTTTATCCTGGGTATCCTGTTATTAAAAAAAATTGAGTATAATTATCATTATAACTCCAAAAACATTTTAAATTCTAACGCCAACCCGTTTCTAATTTCGTGACGCGATGGCGTACTTCTAGGTTTAATTCATTCTCTATGGTGGTCCTAAATAGTCTTCGATAGTGAATATCATATTTCATGTTGAAAAAATAAACGCTCTATTGGAAAATCCGCTTTTTCTAATTAGAGTATCCTCATCATAAAGAAATGAAATTCCAAGTATCTTTATAAAAAAAATGAAAGCTAAGGAAGGTTAATACATTCTTCATACGGAAGGATTGTTCGTCTCAAAAAGGGCTTGTTTATTTAGAGTCTACCTGAATATTAAGTTGTCGCTACAAATATTTTGGTCGCAAAAAGGACCATACAGGACGTCACAATATTGATTAATAAAAGTAACTAGGCGAGGATTTCGAAGACCTTAGTGTTGAATTTCTCCTGGAGACCCTTGACATACTCGTTAGGGTAGTAAGCCTCATTGTAGAGCCAGGTAAGGTTTAACTTGCCCTTGAAAGTCCAGAACATAAGAAGAAGACGGGTTGCATGTTGGTAGACGTTAATGGTATAGTCCGAGACGTGCAAGTCAGGATGGTCAAACTTGAGGTGGCCATCAATGACACCAAAACTTGAAATCAGCGCAGAGTTAAGGTTGACAACTGGAGTAAGATGTGGCTTAAGCATTCTAGGCACGATAGCAAACTGGGCCTTGGTTGCGTCAGAAATTCCCATTGATTCCGGATGAATGTTGTGCTTAAAGGCCTTCTTGTGCTTGTCGAAGCATGCCTCCGCCCTGCGGAGTCTGTCTTCGGTGGTTCCCTCAATACTGTAGTGAACAGGCAAACACGAGTGGAAAGGAGAGAAAGGATCCTTGGCTGCTTCAGGATCCTTGATCAAGTGACGCATGTTGAAGAAGGTAAACGAGTTGTAATTCTTGACGGGGTTTCCAAGATAGGTATGCATCTCTGGGGTTTCAAGATGGTCATCGTGGAGCACTTCGACTAAAGCGGAAAGAACGGCAGAAGTCACGGTGACTCCCTTCTTCTTTGCAAGTGCTACCAACTTGGATGTCTGTTCCTCGGTGAAAACGACAGGCTTCGAATGGCCCAAAGCGGGGTTTTCAGCTTCTTCTCTTTTAGGACCCAACGAAGGGTAAGCATTGGAATAATCCTCAACGACCTTTTCGGCGTGCTCGATGTCCTTGTCGGTGATTTCGACTCCCCCAATTGCCTCCAGTAATGGTACAGTAAGTCTGGTGGAATCCAAGTTAGTGATGTCGTAGACCTTGTTTTCCATCACAAGCTCAAGGAGTTTGTTGAAGAAATGAGCGGTACCAATTCCGTCAGTAGTTACATGACCACAGGATAAAGCCACCCTGTTGACCTTCGGAAAGAAATACAAACGAGGTCTAGGATTAACTTCGCGTTTGATTTCTTCTGGGTCCTCAACCTCCTCTCTGACCACGAAAGATTCCTTGAGCCAGGCATCAACTTCGCTCTGGTTGGCAAATGGAGTGTAAACGTAAGTATCCCCTTCAATGAGCGAGCCAATATGGGGATAGTAGTAGTGGATTCCGGTCCAGGCATTTTGCAACCGGTTTTGGAGTTCTTCTCTGGAGAAGGTGGTGTCAAGACGGATACTGGTAGTAAGGTTGACTTCAAGACCCGTAGAACGGAATGCGAAGAAGTTGTAGAGCCACTCGGAGTGCCCAAAAGGTCTGACGTAGCCGGTTTCAGTCTTGGTCCAAGACATGATTATTCGAATTGGTGAAAAGTGGGTGAAGAATTGAGATGAGAGTCTCAGATGGTTATTGATAGATTTTACATTTCAAAGCGATATCCTTCTGGTATTTATACCTTTCCATCCCAGCTATAAGCTGCTGAGCCTTCTCTTTTAATCTTAACCTTCCCTATACTATTTCAGCCTGTGATAGATGATGTCAATAAATACGCAAAGTGAACGATCGACAGATACGGCTAAAAGTGACGTTTTACGCACTGTGCTCCGAACGTGTCTCGATTTATTTTAGGTTTCTGCTGTCACTATCGCCTCAAACATGCCCCACTAAACCATGACTAATACGCCAGTCTAGATTGTATGCATGCTGCGAACAATAGACTTGTGTTCTGCCGTGGTGTCAAGTTCCATCTCGAACATGCGGACGTACGCGGGCATCTACGGACGGAATCTGGGACACAAACGTAATACGATTCAGCCCAGATGTACCAATGGCGCGCCATCATTGGGTAGATGGTACCTGGTGGCAGCTTTGAATCGCCTGTATTGTCGAATTGGCCTACAGTTTCTTTACTTCAAGTTGTTGGCTTCCCCCCTTGACACGGAAAACACACGGCAATTCGTCCATTTCTACTCAAACGCCCTCGGAGTTTGACTTAAAATTGCCGAAGCTGTCCCAAAAAATGGTGGTTCGTTCCTGGGGAACCCATTTTTGTGCATCAATATTACAGCACTAGAACACAGCTGCCGAAGCCTAATGTAGGGCGGAAGCCTATATTCTATTATTAGAGGACACGGAGGAAATTAATGGGGTATGACTTGTTTAATGTTAGTCAAGACATTAGTGCGGGATGTTTCCTATGCCTTGATAGATTGTACCGAAGCCGTCAAAGCCTTTGCGACTGTAGTATGATAGTATGTTTAGTAACCGCTCTACATTAGACTCCTATGCGCCACTACTGGACGGAGATTCGCCCAAGTCAAGATCCGTCTGCTCCCCTGCTCCTGCTGTACATCTTGGCTTTTGTGCCATCATTACTAGGCCTTTTGCTGGGGCTTATCCAACTCTGCCACTATGTTTCTCTGTCATTTCCTTTGTGACACGGATAATGAGCAGTTTAATCTCCGCATCTCCGTCTACTTCAGGGGAATTCAGCTCGAGTGGAGACCGATAGCCCAATTAGATTCGGCTATGCAGTTTGACGTGCCGTAAATGGGGAATTTCACGGCAATCAACATAATGCGTTGAATGTGTACTTACAATTCATTGTATACCATGTCCTTCGATTACGCCGAATACTCCTATTGTGCCAGTTTCCGGAAACAAAATTGCTGGTGGAATTTCCCAACCGACCGTAAATAAAAGTCATAACTACGGATTGTGAGCCCGAACTCATTTCCTCGTAAGGCGAAAATTCGGCCGATTGTTCAATTACTCTTTGACCGAGAGTTGCAGCCGCGTTCCAAGTTACATTTTTATATTCAGTGCCACATTAAGTCTAGCTTTGCCTCCAATTGATGTTTTTGAATACTGTCAACTTTGTCCCATCTTCGCTATGGTTTGTCCACCTCCCACCTTTACTATGAACGAATTCTACTTCTTAATCTTGTTACATATTTCCATTACTGTGCTTTGTCAGCAGGCTCATTTTTGCCACCATTAGTTATAGAACATCTACACTACTCAGTAGCTGTAACGAGGCATATATTAACATTATATTGATAAAAAGGTCATAGAAGTTATTTGAGGATATCAAAGACTTTTGCACGAAACCGAATTTGAAGATCCTTCACGTACTCGCTGGTATAGTATGCTTCGTTATAGAGCCAGGTGAGGTGCAACCTATTTTTAAACGTCCAGAACATAAGAACCACACGAGAACTGTGTTGGTACACATTGATGGTGTAATCCGTGACATGTAAATCGGGATGGTCATATTTGAGATAGTTATCAATGACCCCAAAACTGGAAATCGCTGAAGCATTGGCATTTACAACTGGAGTGAGATGTGGTTTAACGATTCGAGGAACGATTGCAAATTGAGCTACCTTGGGGTCTGCAAAGCCTACAGAATCGGTCTGCACATTGTGCTTGTATGCCAACTTGTTGTTATTGAAATACTTCTCCGCCCGGCGGAGTCTGTCTTCAGAAGTTCCATCCAAGCTGTAATGGATGGGTAAACACGAATGGTAAGGCGAAAATGGGTCTTTTGCAACCACAGGATCATTGATTAAGTGGCGCATATTGAAGAACGTAAAGGAACTATAGTTTTTGACAGGATTGTCACCTTCGTCCAGTCTCTCCAACCCGAGAACATGGTCTTCGTAAAGCAATTCAAGCATTGCTGCATGAACTGCAGATGTCACAGTGACTCCGTGTACTTTTGCAAGCAATACCAAAGCAGTGGTTTCTTCTTTTGTCAAGACCACTGGATCTGAATGGCCCACAGTTGGTCCACTAGCTTCTTTCATCTTGGGCCCTACTGAAGGATAAGCATTTCCGTAATCTTCAACTACCTTGTCTGCCAGCTCAATATCCTCTGGTGAGAAGTTCACACCTCCCACAGCATGGTGTAGTGGAGGAGTGAGTCTTGAAGCATCCAACCCAAGGATGTTGTAGGCTTCATTTTCTTCAACGAGTTCAAGTAATTTGTTAAAGAAAATTGCAGTTCCGATCCCGTCAATCACTGCATGGCCACACGACAAGACAATCCTCTTTACCCTGGGGAAGTAGTACAATCTAGGCCGACGTGAGACTATCTGTTTGACTTCCTCTGGGTGCATGGCAATCTCATCTACCACAAACGTCTCCTCAAGCCAGGCATCAATATCTTCCTGGCTCTCTAGCGGTGTATAAACAAAGGTGAACTCTTCAATAAGCGACGCAACATGAGGGTAGTGATGGTGGATCCCTATCCAAGCATTTTGCAACCGGGCCCGAAGCTCGTCTTCAGGATAAGTGGTGTCGATTTTAATACTGGTAGTGACGTGAATTTCATGGCCCTCGGAGTTCAGCGCAAAGAAATTGTAAAGCAGCTCAGTATGTGCAAGTGGTCTTTGGTAGCCAGTTTCAGTTTTGGTCCACGACATGATAATAGGAAAGTTATTTGGAGATTCTTGTTTGATTTGATTATACTGAGATTGAATTGGAGACTGTACGGGCCGTGACGGGGTATTTATACTTCCTTTTCTTGTTGTGGGTCTTCTATTTCCACGCCTCCTTCACCAGACTATCTGTTGGCACGATACATAATATCAACAGAAATACACAATACGACGATCACACCCGGCTAAAGTAAAAGTTGTGGGCTGAGTTCCTGACTTCTGTCCCACATTGGTTCCAGTGTCTCAAACACTTTTCATCAATGCAACCATTCCTTTAACTGTATGACAAATGGTCCAGTCTAGATTGTCCACAGATTAGAGTGTGCTTTGAGATGATGCCTACGATCATCCCAACGTCAACTCCGATCATCAGGGCCCGAGTCCGAGCTGGGTTACTAACGTCGTACATATACGATTGAAGCCCTGTGGGTGATCGTGATGTGCCATCATCATTAAATTGTACCTTGTTATTGTTATAGCCAGTCTATATCGTCGCATTTAGTAAGATGCGCTTCCGTAACCGGCTATGCCACGGAGTTGCTCAAAAGGCTTTCCGTCTCCGCTTGAAACGGGTCCGTTTGGATACTCAAACAGTCCGAAGTCAAACCTGGCGGAGTAAAGGCCGAAACAGCCGTATGTACTACAGGTGTATCTTCTAAACATCATGGAGTATGTATCTGTGGACCAACGTTGCAACATCAAATTACTCAGCAAAGAATCAATTTCTTTCAACTTCTCAAATAGTTTCTTTTAGTGGAGGATCTTGAAAACAAGAGTGGGGCCAGGCTCTCTGATTAGATTTGATCGTACTGCATCGTACTTTTTTGCTAGAGTATCATATTTACTAGAGTTTTGCTTTGTATAATGCGTTAGCCCTGCAACATTAGCAAGTGCGATGGTACATCGAATTCCTGTTTCTGAGAGCACGACACGGCTGTGTGACGATCTCTTACCGGAGTCAAGTTCGTTACCCCTCTTGATTTTGCACCCATCCGTTCCGCATTTCTTGTTTGTGGTTCCATTACGGGGTTGTGTGGGGGGCTTAGATGTTGTCACAGCCGTTTGCACTGCGGCTCAAAACCTTATTTCAGAACTCTTAAAAATTCATATCAAGTGGTGACATGGAATGCTTAAGGGGTGAGATGCTGGAGTTAAACGGCTTTTCAAGTCAATGTTCATACGGGTGAGGAGCCAAGCCTCTGAAACCTGGTCAAATCTTACCAAGCTGTGAAAGAGTTCAATTACAACTATTATCACTGATCATTTTGGGTAATCCATCCCTATTTGTGTTCCTCTAGTCAGAAGAGGGATACCTACGGCAACCATAGAAGTTCTGTTGACTTAGTTAAAGTAGATGGAACCTCAGGTATCACCTAGACCCGAAGGAGAATTCAAGCACAGGAAGATCTTCAGAGTATGTTCCTTCGTCCTATGAAGCCAAGTTCATGAGGTAGAACATCCTAATACTCCCAAGTCCACACACTGGGTACGATCAAACCCCAATGTACAGCTTGAATTCTCCCAGTGACTACAATCAAAACCTTTAATCATGTATTTAATCCTACAGCCATGAAGCTGCCGGTGACTTTCGTCACTTCTAAAAACCATTGCAACTAGCATCAACAATTATGTCAGAACATGCCTGACGATAATTGTCTTCTAATTCTAGCATTTCCAATGGATAACCTTCACAACTAGCATCAACAATTGCTTGGCAAAACATGTTTACCAGCAGCTGTCTTCTAAATTCTAGCATCTATAATGGATCTTCAATCTCCTTCGCAACTAGCATCAACTATTGCACGACAGAACAGGTCCATCAGCAATCGTCTTCTAAATTCTAGCATATCCAGGGTCTTGAATCTCCTGCCCATTTTCCGAAACGAAGCTTCTATAAAGTATAACATCGTCCTTTAGCTAGCATCAACAACCGCTGGAAACCAACGGGCGTCTTCTATTTCTAGCATTACAAGGATTATTACTTTCGTGATTGCCGTGACCATTTCCCTTTAGCTAGCATCAACAAACATAGGATTGCACAAGGCTATCTTCTGCTATTTTCTCTTTCTAACTTAATCAGGATCCGGTCTTACCTTGCAATCTTTCGTAGTCCAGCCCGAAACTGCATGGAATTATCTTAACCACCACGAAAATATTTTGATGTACAACTTTTCCCATCTATAGTGGGGGTTCCTGATCTTTAAGATCGACACAGGAACCTTAGGAGCTTCTCCCACCAGGGCTCTTCCTCTGTGGTATTCGGAACCAATGCTAGGACCGAAAACCTTCATGTGAGAGTAGAGCGCATAATTTTCTCTTGAACGGAGAGTGCTTGGTGATACGGAGTCTGGTATGATGTGGAAGGGAGCCAGGCCTTTTTGGTAGTAGGCGATTTCATCCTGTCCGAAACTAATTTTCTTTTTGCTCTTGCCCGTAGGTGAGTCATTAAGTTTGTTTCTATTTTTCAGGAGGCTTACTACCTTATCCAAGTTTGCTTCCAGTTCTATCGAAGATGTGGAACTGGTGTCGACAGCATAAACAGGAATTTTTGTTTGTTTTTCCTGCCCCAAGAACCTCTTGTTGAATCTTTGACGAAAGCACTTTTTTAAAATGCCAACTAGCTTTGATTTAATTTCTTGTTCGGTTGAGTTCTTCACAGATTTATCTAGACGCCCTGCTGAGGTTGAGGAATGATCTCCGTCAACAACAGCTACAGAATGATCTCTGTTTGGTACAGGTTCATCGGAAGTAGGGGCCAAATCGGACTTGATCTGAGCAACATGCTCATTGTCAGTATCAAGCTCCTTAAGCGAATTTTTGTCCTTATCGCATGGAAGGAATGATTTGGCATGGACTACTTCAGATTCATCTAGGTAAACACATGAAGGAGATGAAAGGGTCTCAACGGGTGAACAAGGTTCAAAGACTGAGTTGTTGGTGAGTGTCTTTTGATCGTCAAAGGTCGGGGTATCTTGGTCAACTTGGCCTCTATGTTTTTTGATAAATTCACTGAGCTCATCTCTGGTAGATTCTTCCGTAAAGTCAGGAAGACAAAAGCCCTCATTTTGGACAATTGCAAGAGCTGAAGCTGAATAAATAGTATCAATTGGATGCTCTACACATGGCTCATGTGCAGGTTCAAAGATTGAAGGATCTTGCTGTTCTAGATTCTCCATATAAAGTTGTACCGCAGATTTTGTAGGTTCAACTAGGACTGGTTGAGTCTCTGGTACTTCTGACTTGTCTTTATCTTCCATGAATGGAAAGATTCTTGCAAGTAAATTTTTCTGTGGGAGGAACAGCTCCCATCCAATCGAAGATTGGGGTTCAGGACCAACAACAACATCAGTTTCGTTGCTTGGAGAGTCAACGTTTGTTTCTGTGTCTTGAATATCTGGAGCATCAACACTCTCAATTGCAATAGCGTGAGCATCGATGGGGCTTGGGGGTGGAACAAGCTCCAACTCCGTTCTGTCGTCGGATCCTTCTTCTGAGAGATTGTGATTAATCTTCTCAGCATCAGCATTGGTAGTTTTCAACTCCTCTAATTCGACTCCAGTGTCCTGTTCTGAAGTGTCAAGTTGAGCAGTTGGTTTGGCTTCAGAAAGAAATTGAGTGGATTTTTCGTTAGGAGAAACAACATCCTTCTCTTCTTCTTTCTGAAAACCAATAGCGCTGAATCCCCAGGATTTAGGGATCCACGCTTGTAAGTTAAACCCAACGGGGTTGGTTGGATTCTTCTCAGAATTAGCATTATCTTGTGGTTTGGGTTGTACAACATCCTCTGGAGTTGTTAAGGTGGAAGGAAATTGGACTTCAATTGGAACAGTAAGAGCTGTCTCATCTTCAGACTTTTCTTCGACCTCTTCTTCCGTACATGTCTCCTTATTCAAAGAAGTCATAGACTTTTCAAACCCAGGAGGCACGGAGTCTAACCCAACTCCGTTGGTTGGTTCAACAAGGGTCTCCTTGTCATCGAACAGTCTTGTTTCGGTGATAGGATCTACCAGGATCAAAGATTTCTCAGCGTCTCTGGCAGCTTTTGCTTTTGAGAGGAGTGCCTTTTCTTTTTTGGAGAGTACACTTGCTCTCATGATTAGTTGTACCTCTTTCATAGGTACCTCAAAATCTTCTGAAAGGTATCTTCTGAGCAAGAGTGCCCCTTCTTTCTGGGATCTGGTCTTTGCATATGAAAGAGGAGTGTAGTATTCGTCGTCTTCTTCGTCTTCTTCACCTTCTTCATGGAACTCAGCCCAGAATGATGATCTGGTGCGACGAACATCTTGATCATGATCATTATCCAGGCCTTCTTTTTCACAAACTTCAGGAGGTGGCCAGAAAAATGCTTCGGTGAAAATCATACTTTGATCATAATCATCAGAGCTCAGGGCTGTCGGTAATTTCTTCTCTCTTTTGGATTCAGTTTTTTTAGCAGGAGAAGCTGGTGGTGACTCGACCTGGGAAGTTGCCTTCTCAGTGGTTTCACAAAGAGTCGCCTGAGAAGACAAGGATGGTGAGACTTTCTTTTCTCTCTTGAATAGCTTTTTCAAGTTGCTGAAAGTTGATTTGAGCTTCTTGAAGTCGAACATTCTTCTAGCGGGAAGGATGGGGGAGCGGTGGTAATTCATTGCAGGTGTATGTGGTAAATTAAATGGCTTGGAGACTTGTCAAGGTATATCTGGACTGATGGCTTTGACAAATTGGAGTGGCGATCTAATTCGGGAGGGTTTGTGGTAAAGAAAAGGAAGATATAATCAAGTTATTTGTTGATATTCAGTATTTGTGTTTATATATTGTTTGTATGTGAGAGTTTGTGGTCGTAGTGCGACTAGTACTAGCTGCAAAAAAAAGAAATTAGTATTGCAGTTGGGATGTTATGCACTCAATTAGCCAAATGCGGAATTACTTTACAAGGTGATCAGGCTGAAGCAAAAGGTTATGGTAGGCGGTGTTTTCAAGACTACGACAGTATAAATAGAGTGGGTACAGGGCCCACTGAAAGAGACTAGGTCAATACCTCAATAATTGAAATATTTCTCAGTTTAATATAACTTCCAGTTGGGCCACGACAATTGAGATACGTACACTTGTAAGTAGTCCCGACCAGATCTAATTCAAATCAGATATTTAAAGTAGGAGCATATAAATATGTTTCCTGTAGTTTAGCTACTTCCTCAAGTGTCAAACCAGTAATAAGGAAGGATTTTGGAAATAATTTCATTCTTCTCAAAAAAAATTGGTATTTTCGATCCGCAGCAAGATCAATCTCTGCCACATACCAAGCTATCTCCATACCAGATCTCATTTGCAAGAACATAATGGAAGATTGAGACAATCAATCCGTTGGTTAAGCTCTATTTATTTGACTGAGCTTCTTTTTAGGAAAGATACTCTTCAATTTCGGCTTGATTTTCTGTAGAAGTGAACTAGGAGATCTCTTGACCTTGGGGGCACTTAAACCTTCCAAATATTCTTTGATTTCGTGCCAATCGTCTATAGAACTCTTGGGAGTGGGCGGAGGCTTTGACACGGGAATGAAGAGGCTCTTTCTGGAGAAATTCACAAAGAGAGCTGACGAACTGGAATCTTGGAAAGTGTGATCTGAGAACTTGGAGCATGTCATCGATTCTGGAGAAGGAGGCATATCGAAGCTGGGTTGGTGGGTTATAGTTCGTTTTGCTTCTGCACTCGCTTCACCAGTTTTATGAAACGAGCTTTCTTTATAGTGAGTGTGGATCTTTTGTCTTATAGGACTTCTAAGTTGATTAGCCTTGTCCCATGGATTTTGCAACACATTGGCGAGCTTTCTATAGATTGTGTGTTTGGAAGGAATAGGAGAGATAATAGGCTTTTCATAAGCATAATCAAAAGTGGTAGTATTCTCTGGTTCTAGTTGGTTGCTTAACGGACTATCACGTACTTCCAAGCTGGTCAAATCACCATTTACTTTAGCTCTTTTAACAATACCACAAGCCTCTTGAAAGCTTAGTGAAAGTAGCGACGTGGACAGTAAATTGCTGAGGGCTCTTTTGAATGAAGGTCTTTTGAACGAGGCGGAGTCGGACATGAGGGGATGGAGTTGGATGATCAAAGAATTGTAAAATTAGGGAGAATACTCTTATATAGTGGAAAACTTTGTAAATGTGGCAATAAGATGTATTACATACAAATGGTGAGTATCACAACATTTCGAATAGGGAGAAAAGGGATTTTTAAGGATCGAAATAACGATGGAACTAGGGAGTGAATGCAACAGCAACACTATTTATGGGTAGATGTATGTGTACAGATTGACATTTATCTGTACAATTAGATCTAAATTGACTTCTGGTGTATTGTCCTTGTGTGCTATGAAATGAACCAAAATCACCAATGTGAGATGTAGAATGTAGAAAGAAAGAAAAAGAACTGTAGAGGGGGCAAAACTCGAAGGGATTTGATCCAGTGCTTTGGTGTTGCATACCACAATACCTATAATTGTGTTTCTTCTTCCCATTAGACTTGGGAACAGTAGTGTTGGTAACTCTGGAATCTCACATTCGATGCGATACCTGATGGTGCAAAATACGTTAATGAATATTGGATACACAGGAGTGGAAAGTATGGGGTTAGAAGAGAAGCCACATAGAGGGAGGTTGTGAACATAACTCAATATTGTTCTTATGGTTAATTCTACTATATTGAGCCTTTTGAACCAAAGTGACCGATATGTTATTATCTAAATTCTTTGATATTGGACAAAAAGTAGTAAAAAGATCATTTACCGTTGTTTGGTTTTTGTTTATTTCAATATTTAGCTATTAAGTTGTCTAATGTTCTATCTGAAGTAGGGACTGCTGTTCTGAAGCAAGGCTTCTGCTTTTAAGAATGACTGCTGTTTGTCTAGTTCTTGTAACTTCCTCTCTGTGGAGGAAGCAGAATAACAATTGCGGTCACGAAGAATGCTTTTGATCTCTTCAATCTCATCCAATTCGGACTTTCTGAAGAAGTTGTTGAAGGATGGTGTTCTAATGGAAGCTCTGGTAGCTTCAGGAGCCTTGGGTGGGCATTTCTTTGGAACTTCGCTTGTTCTGTTGAAGATGTAGTCCATCCAAATTGAATGCGAAGCTCCAGAGATATTCTGTTGTGGAGTAGTTGAAGAGGAAACCCTAGCAACTGGTTTTGGAATATAAATTCCATCTCCACATCCAACTGGCGTGGCCAGTAAATTGAGTTTCGCCATTGCTTCTTCAATGGCAGCAAAAACTCGGTCTAATTCTATCTCTTGAGTCTCATTCTGTTGAGTCTGAGAGTTTGGAGCGTCAAACCCAACAGCCGAAATAGCCAAGGGCTGAAGTAATAAGTGTGGGCCAAGAGCCTTCTTGTCAATTACTAATGGAACTAAGGTGGTGTTTCTGGCTTTCTTGGTTGGTTCGGGGTATGGTTTCTGGACTTGAAGTGTGTTTGTGGCAGACTCAGTACTCATCCAAAAATCAGAGCTTGGAGAAGGGAACCAGCCTGATTGCACTGGAGAGCTGGAAGGAGTAACAGAAGTTTCCTTGCTTGAGTTCTCAGTGTAAATAACGGAGTCCGAATCGGAAGATTCAGTATCTAAATTAAATGATGAGTCGGTCTCATCTGTGATAACTTGGGGGTCGAGGGTGAAGTACCACTCGTTTCTCTTGGGTCTAATTCGGTTCTCTGGCCTAGGCCAGACCTTTTCTGCCTTCTTTGGGGTAACAGTAAGGACTTCTCTTCTTGGTTCAGCAGTCCGGACTGGTAATACCGCTGAAACCAGTTCCAAAGGAGGAACGGATTCTTTTTTGTTTCTCCAGGTCCATTTACGGCGGCGGAGAACGGAGGGGGAGAGTTTGGCAGAGCGAAGCTTCTGCTTCATGTTTCCAAGGAAGTTTTTGAGGATTTTGGGCATGTTTGAGTTGAAGGTTTGTTTGGTAATGGTTGATGTTTACTTTCAGAAATTGTTTGTGTGAGGGCCTCTCTTTATCATACTTTTTTCGCAACCACAAATGCAATCTGAGAATTCATATTGGGAAAGTATAGTACTCGCAGAAGTTTGGTCTCTATCAACCATACCACCAGCCATCCGTCGTGAACTGTTTGGAAATCAGATTAGCAGCTCCTCTGTTCCATGAACTAGTCTATTCCAGTTTACTTGGGGGCTTTCGAATTTTCTGCAGTCTTCTGGGGTTGGTGCACATTACTCCACCGAATCTATAGAGTAGTATTTGGATAAAGAGAAATTCCAATACAAAGGGAAAGAGCAGATATCAGATAGATAACTGTTCTAACCTTTGGCTTCCCCTTCATTTAATGCGGTGTATGATTTCCGAAAGATCGTGCGTTTTGCAGCCAGTAAGACACCTGTCAAAACCAACTGGGCTCGAACACCATGCATGCACATAGAAGTTTTATGTACGCACGTAATATGCGATACGACATGAACCACCTGAATTAGTGACAACGCAGTTTCAAGTGTGTTCAAGTGCCTTGCAATTTTGTAGACAAGATACCCTTTATCAGAACACCCGACATGCCTCCAAAGATTACCGAATTGAAACCGAGGCAAGTCGCGTACGGATGTGATGGAAATGTGTGGTGGAAATCCCGGGTCGCTTGTTGTTGTTGATTCTGGCTAGACGTGTGGATTCATTCACATTGTTCCAAATGAAATTACTCTCACCTTATCCGGTGCGACTATCTACAGAATGAGTGAATGCCGGACACGGACACAATGGCGAGTGAGAACGCCTCTAGAACAATCGGAAACGACTCGGGTTGCAATCTCCACGAGCCACAGGCTCTTCAAAACGACAATAACGCCTTCGACTTCATCTGAGAAACTTTGCTCATCAATTCGACATCGCGTTTGCAAGTTTGAACACCGAAAGAAGCGCGACACTGTCAAATTATTACCCTAGTTAGTAATTGACCTAGGTTTAACGGCTTTGAGGGTATTTAGGGTTTCAAAGGTTCATAGGGTTTAAAGGGTTTGGGGGGTTTAGACGGTTTTAGGCTATTGATTAAAAAAGGTTTGGAGAAACCTTACCGATAGGCGTTGCTCAATGTCAGCATCCAAAACGTACTTGCAAGTGCTTGATTCGAAGCTTCTTCCGCATCCAGAGGATTTCTTCCGTTTTCAGGCTTTGAAGACAATGGGCCAGCCGAAGCGGTTTTATCGGAAAACCCGCCGGCTTACAGTAGCGTGCCTCTTATTGCAAGACACATATAATAGATACTATGACAATGCATAAACCGGCTCTCGCTTGTACAATAGACACGTGAAATTCGTGTTTGACATCGTTCCGTGCCTGACACTAAATATTCCCCTGCATGGTTCTAACCCTATAGTAGTATAGGGCGGTTATGTGAGTATTACTATGTGGAGCACTGGACCCTGAACTGTTCAAGCAGCAGCATGTGTGGTTGACCAAGATTTAAGAAGGGAATTCTTCCAACATAAACTCCCAAACTTTGGTGATGTTTCTCGCGTCCTATTCAACCTAGATTAAAGTAATTTTGAAAGGAATTTCACGCTCGATACAACTCTCATCTCGGTGTAGAACAATAGGCCCGCTCGAACCTAGCCTGGATGGAGGTGGTGAACATTATTCTTCTGAACATTGTTAATTACTCAGAGCAGTATCACACAAATGAGCCTTGTTTCACTGGCGATGGTCCCTATCCAAAATTAGAAATAGGCCTGGACTATTTCGGGAGACACCTACGAATTGGTCAAGGGTACGAGAATCGCCAATCGTCTTTGTGGTATCACATTTTGCATCGCTATCAGGAGTTGCAATTCTGAAAAGTTATAAATACGTGTGAATCCGTCTATTCGAACGATGTGATTTCTCGACATATTCAATACCACACTACAAGCTACAATATCAAAATGCAAGTCTCCAAAATTGTTATGACCTTCTTGTCAGTCCAAGCTGTCCAAGTTTATGCTTCAAGCAGCTCAAAACAGTCATCTTCATCCAGTGGTGATGCACCAGGTGCTTTGGGGCACTCTGCTCTTGCAGCCAGTGCTGGGGCAGTTGCAGCTGGTGCAATTGCGTTGTTATTCTAATGAACTCTAATGCCTGCCAATAGCCCACTTCTCAAATGGTGGGATACTTAAATACCTTCGCTTAATGGCACCTCAACTCTACGATATGTATACTAATATAATTGACGAATTTTGAAAAAATATTGTACGACAAAATGGAAGGAAATCCATGTAAATTTAGAATTTTCCAACAGGTCCTAAGTGGATGCATGGCTGTGTTGGTTTTGTTGAAAGCTCATAAGGATGCCAAGGATACCTAGTAGAGTTATCTCTTTCCGCAAAAGAGCATTTGAACGAAGGCTTGGTATCCTACTGGGGTAAATCTTGTCTAAGCCCTATATTGTTACAAACTATTCGAAACCTATATATCTACTATCTCCATGGTCGATATACTTGATGGGAAATTTTTGTGCTGGGCTGTGGGAATATCCGTTACCCAGTGCGGTTAGAACCTTAAATTAGCCAAAGGTGCTGTCAAAATCTTCTTCGAGGTCAGGCGGGGATAGAGGCTGTGGTGCCGCATTACCTGTTGAGGCAGGAACCCTCATGGAATTATTGCTGAGAATATCAGAGTTCTCGTGTGCGGAGTCGATGCCTAGTATCTGAAGCACTTCCAAGATTCTGTCGTAGTGTTCATTGAACAGGCAAATTTCCGAGTTTGTTGTGGCTACCTTCTCTACAAGCTGGTTATACGCCAAAAGGAGCTTGAAGTAATTCATTTCCACTCTTAGAGATTCGTCCAATAAAAGTGGAGGCACCACTATGGGGTCTAGACGGATCAGTTTGAGAGCTTCAATATCACTTTGTTGTTCTAGAAGGGGTTCAGCAACACTCCTCGGATGCGATACCATGCCGTTTAGACTCACTAATCTGAGCTTTTCGGGGCTTAGTCTGTGCTGAGCCTCTCTATTGTCGTCATATCTGTTAAAGTTTTGGGAACTAAGGTTAGAACCGTGTTTGTTACCCGATAAAATGGGTGTGGGTGCAAGGTGGATCTGGCTGAGACCTTGGATAAGGAACTCCATACTTGACGCGTTTGTAACCGGTCTGTTTTCATTGTTGAAGCCGTTTGTTTCTGGTCTGATTGCATTAGAGTGGCTGACAACAGTTGGAGATCTGGGGGTCCGGATACGTTGTGGAGATTGGTATCTGGGGCTTCTAATAGGGGAAAATGGGAACGCAAATTCAGGCTCTTCTGGGAGTTCTGAAACCTCTCGAGGACCAGTTTCTTGCCTTGTTCTGATTGGCGTGTTGATGGGTGAAAAGTTGAACATTCTGTTTTGACTAGGTAAACAGGGTGCCTGCTGCGGTTTGAAGGAGTGCTAGCTGTAGCTAAAAATATAAAACCAACTGAATACGCGACGTGAATCTGGTTTAGGATCTCTGGAATTTGGTGACTGTGCCTTGACAATCTATTTGTAGAACGAGATTTTGCGGCCAGTTATGTGTGAGAAAATAATATGCGGGTACTGAGAGAGACCCTTGAAAATGGGAACCATGACGAGACACCGTCTAACCTATTAATAGGTGTTTCGGTTCGTAGTACTTAAATTAACTTGGGAAAGATCAGAAATAGGTCCAAGACCTACTCCTACCATTTCTCTTCATTCTACAGTTTTTCTCTATTTCTCATGATATGTATTGTACAAAAAATCCAGCCAGGGAATGCAGTTAAACCTAATATTCTATTAAAACACTTCGGGTAATCTTTCTACCACGTAAGCGTGTCCTCCCACACTCAACAATGGAATACCGGGAACCTTTCTGATACGACGCTTTAAGTCGGCATCATTGGTGGCTACCATGTAACATTTATGCTGCATCACTCTGTTGACCAAACAGTCATCGGCATAGGTTCCGCCGTGAGAACAACTGAGTCTCTGTATTCTTGGATCCTTGGCTAACTTGAGTGCTATACGATACTTGGGACCCAACTTTTCCAATTCTGCCATCACACAGTCGGTTATGATTGGGATACATTTGGCCATCAAACAGTCCATAAGCCCACGAACGATGTCGATTTTCTTCTGAATGGAGAAGTTGATGAAATTGGTATCTATGAGCACCTGGTAAGGTGGTTTTATGGCCTGGTTAAACTTGAAAAAGAGGGCTGACGATACTTGAGGCACATGCTTTGTGAGTTCGGGGTCTTCTTTTGGTTTGCCAGAGGAGGTCTTGTCTTTGGAAAGCCTCGAGTCCTTCTGACTCAAGGTACGCTTCATCAACGCGAACTTTCTTGTCTTCTTAGCCTTACCCATGTTGTTGTTGTTGTGTGTGGTACTATCTAGAATAGAGTGTTAGATCATCACCTATAGGGTTCTCAGTTCTTAGGTGATGAGATGCAATTTTTCGCTGAGTCAGGTATTAGGTAAGTGAATTTGTGTGCAGTACCGAGAGCAGACGCGATTACATAAGAAAGCACCGTCTCTGTGTGCAGGATGGGTTTCGAGATATTCACGTGATAAAAGTGTCTGTCAGATCAAGCCAAAAATAGGAGCTAATTCACACAAGCCCGCTGGATTAAGCGGATGCATGTCAACAATAGCACAGCCCTCAATAGGCTGTCTATTTCCTAAACAGGAAGATGCCATAGAATCATGATAAGCTGGAGATGTGGACCATGTTGTAGACTGGAGTTTACAGTTTTACCAGTCCAACCTACAACTATCTGAGGCGATCGATCTGATACAAAATAACGGTGTCAGCTTAAAAATAGGTGTCTCCCAACGAGTTCCCCGCCTTGTAATCTCATGCATCAACACTTCGGGTTACGCGCACCGCCCCTCGGACATTGCTACAGAATTCAAGTGTATGAGCTCTGCGTAAAGTTTACACTCGTAAGGGTTCGTAAAAATTCAAGGCGGTCGCTGGCTACTAACAGTGAACACTTGGGGTTGTTGGTTATTAAGCTTGGCTGCGGTATTTAAGGTTTGAAACAATTGTTTGCGTCCAAAAACACCACTTCTCTCTACAGTGTTCTCGTAAGTTATGAATATGAAAGTATTAGATTAAATTATACCCAAGGGACCTGAAGAATTGAAAATAAATATTAGAGCTAGCACTGCCACCCGAAGTGGTGACATATGTGATTAGCATCACTACCCGACTATTGACCCTGCCACCACAATATATTATATAGTTGAGGAGACTCTAGTGGTAGATATGCAAATCCATCATATTCATAAACATCTGATATTATGAATGAGAAGGAATAATTTTAGCGTCCGGTACTGTTAGTAGTACTATGTGGATTAGAATTGGTGGATCACTTGATAATCATAGCCCGTTTTTTCGACTTCGCCTCTCTTCCAGCTCAACATGACATTCTTTTCGAAGTCCATCTCGTAGAACCGCACTTTACGGTTATACTGTGAATTGAGCTTGGTATGAGCTGAATCCCCACCAGCACTGTTATAACAAAGCCAGATTTCGGATCCAGGGTTAGGTTCATGAAGAATACAAGCATCGTTTTCGTGTTCGTGTCCTACTCCTACCGCTTGGTATCCACAAGAGATAATATCGTCGACAAACTTGGTGTCTGTCTTGGAGTTGAGCGGGTGCTTTTCATTGTATTCTCCCACAATTTTAAACTTGCCAACAGGTCTGAATTGTGGAAGTGGATAATGGAAAAACAAGAGTTTGAACACGTTGGAAGTCACGAGTTGAGACGACCTTATACGATAAAGATAGTTGATCTGGGAGCTGTGGACTTTCTGGTCTTCGGAATCAAGTAACGTGACATGTCCTACGACCTGGTCATTGCGGATAACCCGGATATCGTAGTTGGCCTTTCCGTGGATTTGTTCCTGTTCAATGACTGAATTGTAACAACTAGGTAATGTACTAAGGAAAGAATTGATTCGGTAAGCGGTGTAGTCGGATCCGGAAGAACCCCGCGGCACGGGGTGACGAAGTTCATCTCCGAATGTGAAGACAAACCTCACGCCTCTGCTCAAGATAGGTTGTAATGCTTTCAAAAGGACCGATTTGTAGTCGATGGACCGGTCAAAATCAACCAAATCTCCGGTAATAACCACAAGATCAGGTTGCTCCACGTCCAAAGAATGGGCTACAAAATTGATGGTGCGGAGATCCGACGAAACTGTGCCGTCAGGATGTATGGTACCAGGATTTTGTCCGAAATGAAGGTCACTAAGTTGTAAAACCTTGAACTTTGACAGGGTGGTTTCGAAAGTGAAATCGGATTTGAGCTGGTCGAGTTGGTCAAGTTGTTGCTGATAACTGACCGCTTCTGCGGAGCTTATTTTGAATACCGAAATTACCGGATGGACATATTCGCTGATTGCATAGTGCAACGAATGGAAGTATGGTCTCGAGTCGATTAAATCGGACGATCCAAAGAGCACATCGATATGACGAATAGCAGGGGTCTCAAGAGGCAAGGGTCCTTCTGCTGGGGTAGTCAAAACGAATTTTTTGACAAGCTTGTATGAGTCCACTACAAACGTTTCCGTTTCGGGAGTAGTGAGTGATGCAGCAGGATCTGAGGCTGGGTCTGAGTCGAGAGCAGGACCGAATTCCAAATCGACCAATACTTTGGTGACCTCTTCAGGAGGTAAGTATTTGACTACCAAATAGTAGCGGAAAAGATTGCCAGGAGATGCGTGGTCTAAAGCAGGCAACACTTGGGTGTAACCTTCGGGAACATTGCACGAACTACGCCAGCACTTGATGATGGACACGTCAGTGACAGTGCGGTCTAAGTAGGCACGAGTAGGCACGAAATCGAAGAATGTGAAGTCTGGAAGAACCAGCTGGTTATAGGAGGCGATAACTCCATAAAGGGTGAGAACCGCCGCAGCTAGAAAAGCAAGCTTGCGGAGGGTTTTGTAGAAGTACTTGCTTCGAAACATTTCATAATATGACGGAGGACGATGGACTCCTTGCGGGTCTAGATCAGGAGTATGGCTATATCGGGCAGACGAGGCCGTACGACGATAGGGTGAAGTTGAAGACACTATGGATGGAGATGGACAAGATGGCACTGAATGCGGTAGATCAAGTAATGGAACACAAGAAATGGCAACTCAAGACGCGGGGCGGGACTGAAGCTGGTGATGTGAGCTTGAGTATGGCAGAGATGTAAGAATATGTGTTTAGTAAAAGGAACTGGAAGTGGTTGTTGTGTAAAAACTTCCCTTTAGTAGACTCTATGAACAGATATGTGGTAAGTTGCAGGCAGACAAACTGGAGTACAAGAGCAATAGTGGAGACACTTAGGGGTACACTGGTAGGGATGATGTGCCTTTATATATATGAAAAGATGGAACGGATGGCCTCACAACGATTAGTATCCCTTACCTAGCAAAGCCAACCTAACGTGGAATTACGATGGTTATATAGTTTTACGCTACAATACGATACCACCTAAAATTCACTGTAGCATACCTAACCTAAAGTAATATACGATTTGGGCGACAATAGTGCAGAGTGCAGCAGGCGGAGCCGAGCGATCTGGGGTGTGGAATTGGCGTCCAGACACGCAGACATTTCGTATACGCAACCAAAAATTCCGACAGAACAGACACAGCCACCTGGTGGTTGGTTAAAAGAAGTAGTTAAAAATGCTAGGTTAACTGGATCTCTCTGGAAATCTTTACGATGCCATCTATCTTGCAATCTACCTACTTGTTTCTTCATGTTCTCTAGTGTACAGGGTGGGCCCGTGACGTCCAAAATATATCGCCCCTGCACATAGCTCCATCTGATGGGACCCTCTGGGCTCCTATGCAAGGCGACGCGCGCATTCTTCTAGTTGCGAGCCCCGCCCGCATGGGTCTAGATCGGTGGACTTTGGTCCATTGCTATACTATTAATGTATGGAGGAATACACTAGGCACAACCCGAGTCCTGAGAATGTTGACACAGGCGAGTTCGACTAACCATGCACACCATTTAGTTACATATAAACACGTCTCCGTTGCAATGTTAGCGCGTAGTGCATTCTGTAGTGAACATGTGCAATGTGCAAGAAAACAGACTTCAATTCCTCCGTTACACGATCTCACATCACACATTCCACACATAAATCGGCATTCGTAAAACTTAGTGGAAATAATGGTGGGAATTCAACGATCCTCCATAGCAGAAGAGAACCCGTTGCCCATCTAAACGATGCCTAAACGAAACTAAATACACGAAACCTAATCCCTCCCAACGTCGTTCCATCGCCCACAATTCTTTTTGTCTAGACTCCTCTATCTACCAACCTTAATTAATGTGCTAGCACTTCAGCCCGGATGCTGCAATTGCAATTTCTCCCTAATTGGGCACTGCAAATACACTTTGCAGTGTCTCGGGTTATAACCGTTTCGGGAGGCATTTCAGTCAACTGGCCGTTCCGAAAGACTGATAGTCGGACTTGCACTGCATTAGGCATGGTTGCGAATATGTCTCGGGTTTGGCGTTTTTGATTTCCCATTGTAATTCGATTATCTTTTTCAATTTCCATGCTCGTTTGGTGTTTCATCGCCCAATTTGGCATTCTGTTGTGGTAAGTCCAAGAGCCCATACTGGTTGTGTTAACCTGTCGCTGTACTGTGCCTGTTTGGACCAGAGTTTCTGTCCTTGGTACTATAAACCACTCATACTCAAGTTTTTGAGCCACCCCCTTCGTACACATGACACTTTGATTTTTTTGTGTTCGCAATACTCACTGGTTTTTCTGATCTGTTGCTTATATTACTGGGTGCAAAAAGTCCATTCCCACGACACTGCCATCATGTTCCTCTTGGGTACTACACAAAACCAACATTAATCATCAACCGTTTATTCCTATGTACAATAATGACCCACATATCTGTAATTAAGACTACAATCTCTCAGGATCTGTCGTGTTGGTCTTAAGAACGGCATATCCCCATACTGCAAGCAAATTAAGAAGACCCACTCTCCAACCATTGTAAAGGTTACCTATGGCAACCTTGGCTCCTCCAACAGTACTATATACCTCCAGAGAGTTATGTTCTGGCTCAGCAGTGTTGACTATCAACTCCTCCTCTCCTATAGTCACCACACGTCTCGCGTCGTCCTTCTCACTCAATAACCATCTGAGCTGTTCCTTTCTTAAGACATTTTCAACCGGCAACTTGAAGAAAAACTCCAAAAGAAGTGATCCGAGATTCACCACGGTGTATATTCCAGGCGCATTGTACACATCCATGTTGTATCTGATGAAGAGCACATAAGGAGCCGTTCTTCTGAATACACTGGCCAGCAACTGATGCAATGTTGTTAAGACGACTACCAGCGCTGGTGGTGCAATAGAAGGATAATGTCTGAGCAGCTCTCTAACAGACCGTGTACTCTTGCTCCCAAATTGGGTAATCATGAGCTTAATTCGAATGATATCAAGAGGAATCAAAACCAAACCGGTAGCGACACATGCGCCTACCAGTAATAACAACAGTCTCCAAGGGTCTGGCAGGTGAGTCAAGTCCAAGAAGAATGGATCTGGAATCCCCAAGAAGGGCGAAACCAATCCGGTGATCCAGGCTTCAATAGTATGGGAAAGGGTTTGATATATGAAGGTGGCGTTGACACCACGGAATAAAGCCACAGGTCCTTCTGCTGATACCAAGGAAGAGAGTACATCTAAAGTATGTGTGGTTGTAGGCTCAATTTTCTTCGACGGCCTTTTATTATTACGGCGAACCAGTTTGGTAAGCTTCTGTGATTCTGAAATCGAAGTGGACCCGGCCCACTTCTGTGACTCGGACAATGCTGATTCGGACCTGATTGAGTCTGTACCCAAGCCTGACAAGCCGTGACCCGCTCCGCTAAAATCACTGGCTTCGCCTGGCGTCTGGAAGTAGTTGATCTCGTACTCCGAATCGGAATCGTCCAGCTCGGCTATCGTGCTGACGGACGCCTTCTTGCTCTCGCGTGAATGAATCTGTCCAACTTGTAACACGAGTCTAACGATTTCGAGCGGCTGACTCATCAATACCTTGGAATAGTTTCTCACAAAACTCCACACCAAGTTCTTGGTGAGTTCAGTCAAGTTGCTCATGTCAAAGTACTCCTGGAACTCCAAGTCGTAAACGTAGTTTTTTCCAGTAACTCCGGAGGCAGCTGCGTTGCCTGTACTATTGCCTGCAACGTTGCTGCTGATACTTGCAGTACTAGCACCTCTAATACCGATTCCTTTGCCGGGTCCCAGTCCTTCAAACAAGGTTGCCGTGAGTCGTTTGCCCTGAGAGGGATCAATAAGTCCGACACCGGGTTTATATATCACCGAGTACCCCGCATTGAACGTGTCGTGGTCATAGTATGGCCTCAGATCGCCTGAGGAATTCATTTTGGTGGTGTTTCGATTGTTTGTGTTTGAAGGCAATGATCCTTTAAATGTTTGATATCCCATCACGTGTAGGATCATATTTGGAGTCACGTGATGAGACTGGGGAAGATTTACTTTAAGTTGTGGAAGTATTATCGTAGTTATTACATTGAATTGAGTAGCTTTTATATACACGAGATGCTGAGAGGAGAATAGGCTACTATGAGTGCCTGCAAGGTATTTTACAAAATATTTTTTTTCCATTCTGAACGTAATCGGGTCTATAATTATAAATTTTGGGGAGACTGGACTGCTTTCAATGGCCAGAAGAGGCAAGAGAATATACCAGGTTCAAGCAATTAAACTCCTCACCTAGTGAACTCGTAATGTGGTCGGACAATTTCAGAACTTGAACAATTGGTTGTTTTCTTTTACCAGAATAACGAATAACTTCCGAAAGAACACCTGTATATCAACTCTGTTCAAGAAAAAACTAAGCCCTATGCTGATTCAACTGTAAAGTCTTGCTTGTCAATGACTGCCTTTAGAGGCGCCATCTTCTTCGTCTAGCACCAATTAAGATCATGCACCTTCTTTTGCGAATTAGTCAAAGAAACATTGCCAATCGTATTCGCTCAATCGGCCATCTCGACCTCGGTGGTTTGTTGTGCACTAACTCCTGAGGATTGCGCTTCTCCTGCTTCTTTTGGTGCTTCTATAGTGATGCCTTGTCCTTCAGTCTTCACATATCCTCCACTGTTCTCTGTTTGCGCAGCTTCAACCGCGTTACCTCTTTGGATTAAGAACTCACCCAAGAACACAAGCGGGTTGGCAGGTTTTACGCGTCCCACTTCTTTGAGTCCATCCAACACGTCTTTGGTCAAGTGTTTGTTCAAGTATTGTCTGACTGAAGATCCTCCTACCACTTCGTGGACTGGGGGTTCTTGGGATTTCTCAAGTCTGACTTCAGGCGTAGCTGCGGGCACATCCTCCACTTTGGGGGTACCTTCTGGGGTAGCAGTTGTGAGTTCCATTGTGGATTGATGTTATTTGAAGTATCTGGCTTGGAATCGATTGAAGTAGGTTGACGTGATTTTTCATCACGTGATCAGAGTTGAAGAAATGGAGTTATCAGGACTACAGAGGGTAGTATCCTACGAAGGTTGTAGGAATCTCTAAATATGAATAAGAGGCTACGTAATGTATTTCAGAAACACATTTAATTCAAATTGTTTATTGTTCTGCGGTTCAACTGAGAAATAAAGTGCCATAGTTGTCAAAAATACAAATCTTGCAATCAGCTGATTCAAAGGGAAGGTCCCGGTCTAAAAAATATTAGAAATTTCACCTCGCTAGCTACTTGACTTCATTGCATCTTCTTCTTCTTCTCCCTGATTTTATCCTCTTGAGGCCAATTTAGCTCAATTCAATGGCAAATTATATCACTGCATATAGATCGTCCTTCCTGCACACAACCCCCTCCACATAAGCACTTAATCTCCAACACAACTACACCTTATTCACGTTAAACCACATGGATCCATTCAACGAAGTCAAAGAGGACGCGTGGGCCACTATTGGCATACTAGAGCAGTTGGTTGCTTCACGTGGCGACCATGTGGAGTTCAATAACAACTACGAAGAGTTCGAAGAGATTCAGCGAGACTTGCAACAAGCGATCAAGATCAGTGAACAGAATCCAGAACGGTATGGAGGTAGAAGTGTGATCCAGGCACGACAGAGAGAGTTACAGCAGCTAGCATCCAAAGCATCTGAATTAAAGGCCAGTTTTACCGGCACAAAACCACCAACTATTGCTAATAATGCCCGAGGAACTGCCAGTCCTAGTCCTGATGGAACGTCAGATAGACACAAGCCTCGCGAGGTTACCACCATGTCCAACAGAATAAGCCAAGATGAGAACCCATTCTCACTCCAGACTCAGGAACAATTAACCCAGCAGGATGGCCAGTTGGATTCCATTCACGAAACCATGCGCAATCTCAACAAGCAGGCCTCCTTGATGGGTTCGGAGTTGGAGGACCAGGCGTTCATGTTAGATGAGTTGGACAATGATTTGGACAACGTAGAAAACAAACTCCAGCGGGGTTTAAAACGGGTAAATGTGTTTCTAGAGCGCAACAAGGAAAGGGCCAGCAATTGTTGCATCGGTATACTAGCGGTGGCATTGTGTATTCTATTGGTGTTGGTCATAGCGTTATAAAAGCATGCTAGAGTAAATGGCAATTGGCAAAAAGAATTAATTAATTAGGAGCACTTAGAATTTGTTATTTATGATCAGCAAATAAAGTCATATCATGTCGACACTGACAGAGTTCAGATCTTTAAAAGAAATTCGGCTTGTTTTTGGCGATAAAATTGAGGCTTGCAATATAAAGATTAGCTTCGGTTGCTTTTTTACCTCGTGGTTAGAAAGATTTCTCTATGAAAACACACCAAGTATTCACTGGGATGTTAGAAATCTAGACCAAATGTAGACTATTATCATGAGGGCCACGGATCTCAGCGACGGTGACACATAATCCTGCGTAGAATTACAATCAGTCTATTGTTTATTTATTGGTTCTATCGTGCTATCACAAATCGACAATCTTTGCATCTTCACTTCAGTGAATCATTTCTATTATATGATTTCCTCAGTATGACTAAGTGTTGGTTCCGCCACAAGAATAAGCGCGGAAACCGTCAATTTGATGTAGCATTGTCTACATAACCCCGCAAGTATGCACCACGCCGTAGCAATATTTTTGTTCAATCACTGGAGTATCGGTTGTACAAAGTTGAAAGTGCTGCAACCTTAGATATTTCCAGAATCGACCCACTTTTTAAAACAGAAATGATCGTCATGCCAAAACATTCTCCGCGCAGATCAGGATAAAGTTTTTCAGCCACTACAACTTTACCTGTTCCGCTTACGCCTCGCTCGGGCAAGATCATATGAATGCAAGCAACTAGTGCCGAGCAAAACCTCGAGCGTAGGTCACGTGGGGTAGTTGCAAAAAGTCATCCATCACCAAAGACTTGTGACACCCCAATTAAGCTCAATAGGATACTTGCTAATTCGACAAAGGAACGAAAGCAAATTCTTGGAATCAACTTGCGTAGCTGTCTGTTTGTCAATATTAAGACTCCATTGCTTGCTATATTGAAAACGTATGCTATATTAGTTCTCCCCGCGCTATCATAGCAATCTCCATTTCGTACTTGAACCTCTGGCTGAAATGGTTCATTTTGAAGAAGACGTCTTTGACCTCTCCATCGCAGTCTTCAAATTCTTCGTAGCTTTCGTTCTTTATGTCTGGAGCAGATCTGTCTTTTATCACTTCAAGCAAACATTTCAGAACATTGATGTATTCTCTTAATGTACTCATGAAGTGCAATTCGTCCTTGTAAAAAAGTCTCGGGTTTCTGGGTTTGGGGTCGCTTCCTATAACCACATTTAAATACGCTATGAAATTGTGAAACATCTTACGAACATCCTCATATGAAGTTCTTAGGCTCAACCCTACCGTTCCAAGTCCGATAATGTACTCTCTATGTTGCTCAACAGTGGTGATCGAGTAAGTGTGTAGGTATCCCGAGATTCTCATGTAATACTCATCGGGGTGATAAGGGGCTGGTGTTTTTGCCATGGGAGGTATTTCCTTGATAATGGCTATTTCACAAAATTGTTCCACCAAACCAATTACTTGTGTGATTGTATCTATGTGAAAGGTCAATACTTCCATCACATCCAAGATGGCTTGCTGGTCATCGTTGAATGTTTTGGGGCTTGTGTCCAGTTCGTTGTCTAAAATACTTCTTAGGATAGAGTTTTCGTATTTCGATTCAAACTCTTCGTTCAATTTGGGGCTGAACGCCAACTCTTTTAGGATTGAAAGTTTGAAGAGCTGTCCATGTTTTTTGTCACTTCTACGCTTTGGGTATAGGATATTGTAAGCCTCTAAGTCTTTCTTAGTGACATCAATATCTGTGTCAAACACCAAGTCCGCAAAGATCTCTGGAATTATCGTTCCATTGAACGATTCCGCCTGTGATTGATTATCTCTAACTTCTCTAATTTTTGCAGGAGAACTCTGGACAAACCGGAGTACCCGAACGATCTGGTCTTCTGGGAATAGATAATTGACAAAGTGCGACAAAAAGTTGCTATCATCGGTACTCAAAGCGGTAGAGTCTTTTATGTGAAAGTTCCTCGACTTAGCACTAAATGCGGTTTCCAACAACTCCAAGTCTGTGAAAAGGAACTCGTAAATTGTCATGTAGATTTTCTCTACTTCGTCAAAGCTTGTAAGGACTTTAATCTGTTTGGAGTACTTCAGCACTAATTCGAACCGCGACTTGAGGGCATTAGCGGTGAGCGGAATTAAGCGGTCGACGGAGAGATTGTAGCCGGAAAGTTCTTTGCTGTTCAAAAGCTCAACACATCGTAGGAGATACTGGAAGAGTTGTTCCTGGAGATTGAAGAGCTTATCGACAAAAAGGATATTGTGGGTTCTTATGAGAGGACGAGACATAGAACGGGATAATTTGCTCGTAGTAAGAAGGAATTCCAATGGTCCTTCTGGTCAAGTCAATATTTTGGTTTGAAATATGTCTATGTCTAGGGGTGTGGAAGTCTTAAGAAGGTCGGGAGTGCCAGATGTGGTAGGCGTAAAGTGGAGCAGTCCTTGGCAGGTGTTTGATCTGTACGGATTGAAGTATTTGCGGAGTAGCTCAAACGCCTAGTATGTCACAGCCAATCCGATGGGACGCACCATCGACTGATGTTTGGAAACTTCGAAGCTGGTTACTGATTCCGAAGTGAACAACCGCAGAACCACCAACTATGGAAGACAGAGGAGATCAAGTGGCGGAGAGATGACACTTTAAACTGCAACAGTTCTTTCAGATCTTGTCAAGAGAAGTGTCACTCCGGTCAGTGATTGCAAAGGAAAAGGTATGTATAAGCGGACAATCGCACAAACAGTCCCGGCAGATGGAACTAAGGTTTCGAGACAAAGCACCAGTGCAGGCAACGAAGGAACGGTAGCGAAGGATGGTTGTCAAGTGCTGCAATCTGGAGAGAGTTCCCTAGAAAAATGCCTGGTGCAAAGTAGCCTGGGAGTGAAAAAGTGGTGATGTCTAGACTGAGAAACGTCCATGGAGTTGGTGAGAAATCCTGCAAAGATCTCACTAGAAAAAGAGAACGAAGGGGGATAGGAAATTATTGTACAGGCGAGTCTCGGAACCACGCATATATTGGCACATAATTCCATCTCGGGATACGTTTATTATGTACCGCAGTCTAGACTTCCTAGCGGGATCTGGTCTACTGGTTTACTTATCCCGTGGAACGAGATTAAAGGGAGTAGACGGAATCATTCACCCTGTATCAGTACTCCTTTTGAAACCCTATAGCCAAAGCCTCGGTGTAGAAACATAAATGACGAGGGTTTAGTGACAGAAAAGTTAGAGTCATGCCGTGAAATGGAGAAGAATCACTGGAAAATCTCCCTACTTTGGTGCTAGTAGCACATGTGTACAAAGTAAATAATAACCCACATAGACGGGGTGAGACCTACGTGGATTTTCCTTGACGATATAATAAATTTACCCACAACAATAGCACTGAGATCCTCTTTCGGACACGGGATGGCAATGAAAGGTTTCAGGCGTTGTCATCGCTTTACGTAAGCACATATATCCATGGGTGACGACACTGGTCAAGAGAATTGGCATCTTTGTACTGGATCTTCTCACCCCTTCTACTGTCTATCCCGTGAGATTACTCGCTGTTTAGCCGCCTATTGTCTGATTTGAATTT
Source organism: Kodamaea sp. yHQL451 (assembly GCA_030578635.1). Classification (NCBI taxonomy): domain Eukaryota; kingdom Fungi; phylum Ascomycota; class Pichiomycetes; order Serinales; family Debaryomycetaceae; genus Kodamaea; species Kodamaea sp. yHQL451. The sequence continues at coordinate 651,147 of JAKTXX010000005.1, forward strand.
AGTCGGGCTCGTGAAATTTAAACTTCGGCCTTGTTATCAACTCCTGGTGACATTCGGCTTTTTTCTCCTCGAGGAGGTCATATCTTCTGCTGATCGGGAAGATCTAACTACTCTGCCTTAGGCTCGCTCGGATATCACAAATCGCTTCGTGGCTCGTAATCGGATCTTCGACAATTTCACCGAATAGCGGTAATCCCTTTCTAGTACTTGGGGGCTTGAGCTCCGAGTTTGGTTTCGCTTTGTTTGCTTTGATTGGCTCTCTGAATGAAGTCACTGGCTCTGTCTCGAATTCCAGCCTCTTCGCCCATTGTTTCTTTTACATACCTAAATAATACATCTGTGTCAAGAGTTGCAACCTGACGCTACACGACTCACTTTGAAGCAGTGTTGAAGTGTTTTGGGTTGGCCAAATCCGAGGTACTCCAATTGTGGTATTTGACCTCGGTATAGATCCAACCAAATTACTCCTTCTACCATGCTGTTGTTAAGGTTTAGACCTATTTGATCTGATAGATGCTGAATGTGCTATTTTTTCGGAATCTCTTTAGAAAAAAGTTCTGTGCTTGTGATGCTTACGTAAAACTCCTAACCAAATTCCGCCCCATTCCAGTCATATTTCTTGACCAAACTTACCGTCAACTGGTTGTGATTTCTTGCCCGTCACTCTTGTCTTCCCCTCGAAACTAATACCTTTCCCCACATCCGAAACACCACATTTGTATTTGCAACCAATTTGCTTCATCTCAGAATGCGTCGTTCATCGTAATTCGCAGCTTAAACTTGCTTAATTTCTCACAATTCCTTCGCTGCTGGAAACTAGTCTAATTCAGCAAGTATAACCTATGGGGGTTAGAGTGCGAGAGTAGCAACAATAGGGGTGACACCCCCTTAAGGCATACAGAACCTTTCTTAGGTATCTAAATTTGGCATATACTATGCATTATGTTGCATTATCGCGTTCGAATATGAAATTCAACGCTGCTTGTGAGTCCTCACTAGTTCACCCATACTTAACAACTACCACACACTGTTAAGAAAAGTCACGTGATTTGTGTTACGTAATCACATCTTGAAAAACTACTTCTCAAATCCAACACCAATAAACCCCAGACTACTGATCTCTACCAATGCTAGCCCTTAGATCTCCTGCATTCCGCGGAAACACATCTCGTGCCTTCACGCTTCTCACAAGGCCATACTCAACGCCGAAAGATGGAGCCAAAAAAACCGAAAACCCACCTCAAAGTCCTGAAGCAGCCCGTCAACAAGCTGCTCAGCTTGCCATGGAATCAATTAAGGACGTAGGATCACTTTTCTCGTCTGGATCCTCGGACGAAATGCAACCAATTGATACCGCACCCATTTTTCAAGACCCTACGCTTTTTGGACCCCTCAGTTTACTTCATCAAGGTCAAGTAATCAAAGAGTTACAAGACAAGTACGACAAAAAGTGGACGAAATTAACCCGTGAAGACAAGCTCTTGGGTTACTACATAGCTTACGGAAACTGGGGAGTTCGTGAGGACTTCGCAAACTGGAAAACCCTCGAACCTCCGTTGGATTTACTGTTCAAGTTACCTTCACACATAAAGACTACCAACCCTACTCCAAAGACAATTATCTCCAAACTCAAAGATCCTGTGATCCTTGCTGAAACCCCAGTCAGAGTAAAGCAGTTTGACGTGCGCAAAATGGACCCTGTGACCAAGTTCTTTATTTACCTCACGGTATTTATCGCTGTGTTCGCGATAGCTAGAGACAAGCGTGTAGGAGAAGAAGGAAAACCCGTGGAAATCATAATTGAAGACAAGTACGAGAATGAAAGACAAAGAAGAAGAGAGCAGATCGAAAAGGAAGTCAAGGAAAGAATAGAGGCGGAGAACCGTGCTAAACTTGAGTCTGGCCGTAAGTGGTACTATTTGTGGCTCAGATAAGCCATCATTTGGTAATCTTCTAATCGGATTATTTCTTAAACTCTTTACTCCAAATTCTGGCTCGATAGGGCCAGCTGAACGCTAGGTCTAAAAATCTCAAAAGTTCACACTGACAAAATGTACATAAAAAAAGGGACTCAAGATAAACTTGATGGCTAAGCTTCTCATTGTTTTTGATGGTTTCCAATCGACTTTTCATGAAGTTAATTTTCGTTCCATAAACTAACTTCCTGTGTATATAGTTTCTTCTAGATTATAAAATTAATTCAGCTGCACTTTTTATAAGAAACCAAACCCTGAATCCAATACTATCGACTACTCGTATATTTGTCGTTTATAGATACTATGTATAGTTAATCCTCCTCAATATCATCATCGTCCTCGTCCTCGTCCTCGTCTAAATCGTCTTCGTTCCAGCTGTTTTCCACCGTCTCTCTTACTCTTTTTACATATTGCGAACGGTGGTCCTTGTAGAGGTTTGCAGCTTCCACATTTGCAGGAGAGCTGATATTTGGATCGTTAAGTAAGGATTGTACTGAGGTTAAAATTGATGACACATCGTATGTGGGGGACCATCTGTTTTGCAAGATATCCAAACACAACTCTCCGGATGCATATACATTGGGATGGAACATATCGCTTATGAATTTCACCGAAGGTGGTTTGTTGGGGTATTGTTCGTCAAATTGCAATATGAGTCTGAAGGTCCCGTCCTCGAAGGGGGTATCTGATGGTCCTATGATCACGGCATTCCTAAAAGTTAGTATATGATTCAAACAAGTAATACAACCAGTTTCTTCTGTCTAAACAGTAATTGGGATTATCCAGATTCCAAAAGAAAGTACGTACCATGTCATCACGTTGTCTGGTAACGGCGATGCCGAAACTCCGCTGGGAGCGTCTTGTTGCATACGCTAAAAGTTAGTATCAAGAATGTTGAACGATGTGGGTCACTAGTCAGTCATTACGGTCGGATGCTCCAAGTGAAATGTCTTAACTGTCCGGACTGGACAATATCCGTCGATTCTGTCGTGTGAGATACGTTCTGGCTAGTTGAGAATGTGTCGTTCGAGGTTTGAGGTCCCGGGTAGTTCCACGCTGATCGGAAAATGAAGGTGTTATGCAGAGTGTGGTTAGTTTTCCATCTACCTTCCCTCTTTGAACGAATGCTTCTTTTTATGAAATGGCATCTGTTGGGGTGTTGATGACTATTCCGTGCCCCATATCCGATAAACCACCGTAGAACAGATGCAATAAGGAGAAACCTTACGGAGCTCTCTGGAACACTATCATTTCAGCAAGCTGTATGACCTCGTCCAAGTCTCCTTCAGTTCTAATCAACCACGCTTTCAACAGATCGTGTTCTTATTCCGTTCACTCGGTCGACTTAGAATTCGGTTTACTGACAGACCCTCCTCCTCGGTACTTACCTTGAAATCACGCATAAGTCTTCTCTTTGCTGGTGTCGACATCCTGAGTTATGTGGGTTATTAATATGAGCAAAGTAAAGATTTCTGGATATGGTTGTGTTTAAATACGTTGTGGTAATGGTAGGGTTCTTGAGTGGAGGTAATTTGTGAGCAGGGTTACGTAATCTGGTAGCGCATAAATTATCGCGGTGGCTCACGATACTCTTAATCGAAGTGGCAAATGATTAAGTAAGCAGAACGCGAATGACTAAATGACCAGAATAAGAATGACTCTAAAAGACTCACAAGAGTATTACGCCTCCGATAACTGCTCAAGTGAAATTTTGAACCAGTCTGAATATCAAAAATTCGCTCCAGCATAAGAAGCTCTAAACATTTACTTTATTTATGAATTTTATAGTGTATTGATATTGATCGGCTAGTTAGAGCTAGCGCGTTGGATATAAATGAAAGAAGTGAATCTAGTTGTTGATCAACCCTTGGTAGACGTCGTCAACAATGACCTTGACTTCGTCGAGGAAGTTTTCCTTACCAAACTTACCCAACAAAGCCTCGACCTTGTGTTCTATGGATTCCTCGGCGGTATGGAAATCAGATTCCTTGGTAATAGAACCAAAGGTAGAAGTCTCACTGGAGCCCCAGAAGTCGGTCAAATTGTGGCCAGCACCATTGAACGCCAAGATGTTAGGAGTTCCATCAGATGGAATGTCGGTCAATACGTCTCTAGTACCGAAGGCAATCAAGTTCTTCTTGAGCTGAGCTGGAGTGACACCCTTAGCAGAAACAAAGAATTCCGACTCGGCACCAGGTTGCAAGGAAAGGTAGTAGGACAACAATCCGGCAATGTGTGGAGACGCCATCGATGTACCAGACAAAGTGGCAGTGGCGGTGTTAGAACCAATGTAGGTAGACAAGATGTTCAAACCAGGACCAAAAATGTCGACACACTTACCGTAGTTGGAGAAGTATGCTCTGGCATCGGAAATGGTGGAGGCACCGACAGTAATGGCCTTTTCGGCAGAAGCTGGAGAGGTGTTGCATGCATCTTGGTTTTCGTTACCAGCAGCAACTGCGAAGTTGATACCAGCAGAAACAGCGGCGTTAACGGCCAAGTCTAAAGCAGCAGACTTACCACCTCCCAAAGACATGTTGGCGGTGGAACCCTTGAATCCCTTCTTGTTGTCCTTGACGGCCTTTTGATGTGCTTGAGCAGCAACTTCGACACCCTTGACAACATCGGACATAGAACCGGAACCGTTGGATCTTAAAACCTTAATTGCGACAATGTCAACTTCCTTGGCAACACCGTAGGAAGCGGAACCGATAGTACCGGCACAGTGGGTACCGTGACCGTTACCATCGATATCGGCATCGCCAGAAGGAATGGTGGCACCCCACTTGGCTCTGCCACCAAACTCTTCGTGGTCGACATTGACACCAGTGTCAATAACGTAGGAGGTGACACCCTTACCAGCAGTGTTTTCGTGCAAGTACTGGTTGAAGGAGTTCAAACTCAAAGGTTGACGGTGGGAAACTCTGGCCAAACCCCAAGGAGCACCCTTTTGGATTTCAAACTCGGATGCGTGGACGACAGAGTCATGTTCCACGAAAGCGACTAATGGATGTCTTCTGATCAACTCGATGGTGGAGTCTAAGAAGAAACCACTGTAACCGGACATGAGGTTATCGATGGAGAAAGAGTCAACAATTCCTCCCTGGGTCTGGAAGTCACGCGTAGAGGCGAAGAATGAGTGCGATGGGTCGATTTCGGCCACAGAGTTGGCGTGCTCCATAGCAATCCACTCCTGGTGGAAAGAGGCAGCGTTGGCATCGACACCCTCCTTGAACACAACAATGTACTTGTGGGGGATAATGTCACGGGCCTCCTGAAGCAAAGGAGCCAATACAGACAGTAATTCGACCTTCAAAGAGGATAAAATCTCGCCAGCCTTGTCAGAAACTGAGTTTGCCACCTGTTCCAAGGACTGCTGAGCCTTAGCCTGGGCAGAGATGTCCTTGACATCGGTGAACACCTCAATTACATCGAGGGAGGGAATGACGAGACCTTGGACACCCATGGTGGCCAAGATGGAGAGAGCAACGGATTTTTGTAACAACATTTGAAACTGATAAGAAAGAAGAGGAAGCAATTTTGAGTTTTGGTGGGACGTCTCGGCTTAAATAGTTTAGGGGGCCAGCGATAAGAAATGACTGTCCACAGTGCGGCGCACGACCGTAAGCAGAGCAACGTGCAAATACGAGAGTACAAAACAAATTGTGGAATTAGGGCTGGCGTAATGGATGAGGTAAGCAGCAGCTCTTCTCCCGACACTCATCTCCGTTGTGGTACCTTTCCTGACGGTTTTACGGAGGTTTTTTGGTGGTTTTCGGTAGTTCTATTCTTAAATGGAAGGTTACCAGCACCGCGTCCGCTTCGGGTATTGGGAAGTGTGCACTTTGAGTTGGTCACGTGATTGGAAGGCGTTGGGCCGTGGACTCGGAGGCACTCGATGATGTCATAATGGGGGAGTCATACGACCTTATCTTATCAAGCTGTCACGTGAAATTATTGAATACTATAAGCATTGTACCTGGAGAGAACAAGGGTGTTCGAGGAAATTGAGGCTTAAGGCTTTGTGCTTGGGACTAGTTGAATGATTGTGGTTTTTTTGACTCTCCATCTGGCTCCTAAGGACTTGTCAATACTCGCTACTAAGGTTAAGACTACAATTAATATTCTTTTACTGTATTCTTATTATTCTTTATCTCATGCCCTCTGGCGCTTTAATCCATTCTCTTGTAGCCAAGGACGTACTTCATGACTGGAATTAACTGCTCTATATATGATCTCTGGAGAGTATTCCCCTTCTGCAGCTATTTGCTCCAATATTCTCTTTTTGCTAGATATCGACTCGTTCACACAGAACCAGAACTTGTTGGTGTTTGGCTTTTGCCAGTCGGGACGCTTCGCATTTATGGGAAGTTCTGGTTTTGCAATACTAGGCATAAGAGTACCATTAATAAGCCCCATCAATTCTTTTATGGGCTTTCCCTTGATTGCTTCATTCGTAGCACAGTATTCGTTCTCACACCACAAATTGCCACACCCTTTTGTAAGCTGAATCATGTATTTTCTATCGAGCCGTGCTTGCAACTTGATGTGCGTGGGATCAAGTTGTGCAATATACAAAGGACCATAACAAAGCTCACAGAGCCCCAAATCATTTTCATTTCCTCCTGGAATCTGAATGCAATTTTCGTTGGTACATTTGCGGAAAGATACCTTATTGTCTTCATTAAAAATTGCTTTATCCAACTCATGAATCTTCATGTGCTTCTTGTAGTCCTTTACTCTCTGTATTTTTCCACATTTGTAACATTCAGTAGTCTTATTGCCACAATCGTTTTCGTGGTGGGTAAGGTTTTCAAATCTGTCTTGGTATGTATATTCTTCTTGAGGCACAACCAAGTGGCAAAATCTGCATTCGTGTAGTTTTGCCGGGCACTCAGTAGATCTGTGGCGAGCTAACTCCGTGAAACTACTGTAGAGTTCAGAAATATCACATTTCTGACATTGGTAAGGCTGAGAATGCTGGAGTTTTATATGCTTTTCCTGTGTCAATCTGTGATCTGTATGGAAGTCGCAATCCTGGCAGTGCCAGTGGGAATCTGGGATCTTTTTAAAAAACACGGAGTCACACTGCGGGCACTTGACATTGTTCCGGATACAGAATGCTTCATGGAGTACCAATTTATCCTTAGAGAATACATTGAGGCAGTTCGAACATTTCGCTTGATTTGGCTGTATTTCTATTGACCCATCTTCGGGTGTCTCAATCTTCTCTTCAGTGACAGTTATCCTCAAGCTTGAAGTTGTTTCCCAAGAAAATGGTATAAAGTAAAGCCACTTGTCCACCTCATCGAACGAATCGCCGGCTTCTTGTTGTTCCTTAACTCTGTAGAGTTTATTTACGATGTCATCATCTTGCAAGCTGATGGTAACCCTTTTGTTTTCTGGTAGGTCCATCGTAGTGTTTCTGAAATTCTCTAGCGAAACAAATCGGTCGAGACCAACTATAATGTCTGAGTTGTCAGTCTGCGATAATTGTAATCGAATACTAATTTCTCTGGTGAACTTAGTGAGATCTATTCTATAAATGGTAGGCACAAATTTGGGATGGGAGAAAGGTTTCAATTCCTTTATTTCGATTTCCCCGTCCACTTCAATGATGTTGTTATGAGGATTGCTGGTAAACTCCAACATTTGCTCCGATGCCAAATGATCATTCAAAGGTACCACGTCCAACACTATGTCGGTATCTATAATACATGCCGTCAAGTTTTCAGAATCATTAATGGACTCCACAATCAACTCGTATCGTAAGTTTTCGTCCTCTATTATCAATGTTTCACCACTAGTTAAGGTGGTGTAGAACTTGGTAAGCTTGTTTTCCAAGAAGAATTTCCAATTCTGCACATTATAAACGAATTTCGGCTTCAATTTCAATGACGTTGCTTTTGGGATGTTTCTTTGAAGTTCTATAACCGCTTCGTCCCCAAATGTCTTCTTGATACTGCTTGGTAGAAGAATACTTGAATCATCGGGAGAAGAAAACTCTTTGACTCCGATGTAAGCAGATCTCACATGATCTTTTATCTCTGTAAGCTTGAATATGAGTGGATGTGGTAGTTGTCCTTCAGGTATCTCATCTATGATCTTCGACAAAACGGATTGTGGTAGTATGGCTTTATCGGAATATGACGGAAGTATATCTGAGGTGACTAGATTAAAAGTATTGTACCATCCTGGATTTTCGAAGTACGTCATGCTGAGTATGTCTCCAAGATATGTTAAGTGCTACTAATCAGCTGTGTGGCGAATCAATGAAATGGCGGCGAAAGGTTTATATATGATGATAAATGCTATCGATGTTCGCGCACGTGACATTCTAGAATGATCTCCTACAGTATTTTTCTTTATGCTGAATTCTTTTTGCACCCAAAGGATATATACAGTTCTAAATATCTATTACCTTCTGTCTCCAGGCTTACTGTTCTTCAACAATGATCTAGCACCGTCACGTACCATAGGACAATAGTGCTTATCTAACAACACATTTTCCCATAATGTCGCAGCACCACTATTTGATCTCTCTAACTCTACTTCACGATCGAGACGCTCTATTCCTAAGACATAGTTTCCTTCTCCACTAATTCTTTCTTCTGTGTTCCACAATCCCTTGATAGCTTCGTCGTATCTTGCCGTGATTTTACCAATGAATTTTAAGGTGGCCAAAGAGGTCTTTTCTGGAGTATTAAGAATACTCATGTAAAGTCTTTTGGTAAATGCAGTGGCTCTAGGTACAGTTCCATTCTTGGATCTGAAAAAAATGTAGTCAAGACACCTCAAGAGAAGCTCAGCTTTAGTGGAAACATTCACTGAAGGTTTGTTGAGTTCGCCTGCAGAAAGAGGGTCGGCCAAACGAAGAGATTTGTGACTAAACTCCAAGTCTGCATCGAGTGACAAATCTGCCAAAAGAACGTACAACGACGAAACAAACTTCGAGAGATCGATCGACATGGGCAATTTTCCGGTAGAACCGTGGTTTAATATCAATGTGAAAGAGGTGGCAATGCAGAGCAATACAGTTCTAAGCTGTTTTCCGGTATAAAGACCTCCCACATCCTCATCATCGTCTTCTTCATCTGAGCCTTCGTCTTCGTTATTAGTGTTGTTCGGCCTTGTTAATGAAGTAGGCTCGATAGCCATCGAGTGTTCCTCTATTATATCAGTCATGATCTCTCTGAGAACTTCAAGGAAATCTCCAAGTAAGTCCAAGTTGGCCATTTGTCCAAAACGTGATAAACCTTCTAACACTGCGGCCATTAATTGGTTGGCATCGTTTTTGCTAGCCTCTATGGTGTGGGTTCCAGCCTTCAAGATTTGAAGGTAGAGCATCAAGAGCATTTTTAATACCTGGGCTTGGTACCTCTCTCTCTCCTCCACAGTGATCGCCTGCTCGGCTTTACGCATTTCTTCATCGATTTCTTTTCTTTCCTTACGGTTTTTTCTCTCCTTCTTTGATAAGTGGACCCTATCTTTCTTCTTCAACTTTTGTTTAGGGGCATCTCTGTTGTTGTTTGGGTCGTAGTCTTCCAAAAGCGAAAGCGAAAGGAACACATTTACTACGGACTCATCCACTCTGAACTTCTTATCGATAATTGACTTACTCAAGAGTCTAACAACCTCATGGGTTATATCTCCGTTTTCTTCATCTTCTTTTAACAAGGTTTCCAACACACGGAGACACTTTGTGAATGCCTCTAAATCATCTGGATTGGATGGCTTTCTGTTAAGACGACGTATAATAATTAAAAACACTTCGGTACGATGGTTGAAATGACGTAATGACGAAAGAGCTAACTCACATGCAGCTTTGGTAGCTAATAAACCCTTTTTGACTTGTTCTGGAGTGATCTTTTTGCTATTTTGAGAGTTGGAGTAGGACACACGTGCAAGCTGGGCAAGATTGTCTACGTAGCTGACATAATTGTTCACTAAAGCCAGTTCCAACTGTCTAATTCTAGACACTTCCCTACTGACTTTTTCTCTCTTTTCAGCGTCACTCAACGGTCTGATCTTGTATGTTGGAGCCAAAGACTTGAATACGGGTATAAGCGCCATTATGGCCAATTGACTTGTAACAATATTTTTCGATTCCGACATCTTTCTCAACCTGGTAAGACACTGGTAGTTTTCTTCCGGGTCTTCGATTAACCTCGAGGCAAGGTCGGCAATTTCTTCCTTGATCTTCACAAGACGCTCCTGCGGAGAAAGGTGTGCATCCTTGTCCTCCTCTTCCTTTTGGGCTCTTTCTTCTTCTTCTTGTGCCTGTTTCTGTCTGAGCTCTTCTTGTTCCTTTCTTTCCTTCTCCAAACGCTCTTTCAATTCCTCTTCATCTTCCTTGATTTGTTTTTCAATAACCACTCTTTCTATCTTACCATCGGAACGTTTAATGGGTAAACCTTCCAATACGTCTGCTGTGGATCTAGCAGTTCTAGGCTTCAATTCGTAATCTTGTTCCTGGTTTTCCCAGTCTTCATCATTGTCCTGTTGCTTGTCCACCGAGGAGAAAAATCCGGACGAAAGCTCTGCATCCTGGTCTTGCTTGAGCTTCTTCTTCTTCTCTTGGTCTTTGGACCCGTTCTTTCTTTTACCCATGTTTGTAGTGGATCTATAAGGTTGCAAGTTTAGTATGTGCATCTCTTCTCAAGTATTGAAAAAATAGATGTCGCACCGCGATGCCACGACATTATTCGAAGTCCCTATTTGTCGCGTCCTCATTATGTCAATATAATGTCGTGTGTACTTGTCGCGATGCGACATGGGTCCACATCTTCCACACGCTCAGAATCGTAATTGCAACGCTTGAAACCACTCAAAATCATCGATTTTCGTATTAAATCCTCATATACATTCTTGTCAGTGCTGGAGCTGCTGTGAAAACAGCCGAGATATCCGAACTAATCTGAAGAGTGGAAAATGGCATTATACCAGTAGATTGGTCTTTGTAGAAAACCACGTGATTTCGGTTGGAATACCCCCATTGGGGATTTTCGTTTCCCAAACGACTCAAAGGATTTAGGAGAAACGACGGACCAAAGCCCGCTCCGAGAAATGAGGGGGTCCCAAGATCGCTCGAGTCTTATAGGGGTATGACGTTGGCACTTTACCCCGTTCAAGCTCCCAAGCCTTTGAAGTAGGGGTTTCATTTGTAATTTGGCTTGGTTCGTGTCGTATACAGTCACGTGATGTTTTAAACGATCGTTTACTACAAATCGACCCATACCACTCCAAGGAAAGGTAAGCAAACACAGGCACGGTAATGGTTAAATTACCACAATTACAAAACATAGCTCCAAATATAGTCTCAGATCATTCCACTTTGATCTCGTACCTCTGGCTCCATTTTCATACCTCTAACTCTAGTTTCTGATCTAGGTGTCTCGGTCCGGAACGCATTTTATCTCGAATTATTAACTCCGTTGTTTGGCACATTTGCACTTTTTTTTTCTGCAATATTGTTTATATAAAACAATTTCGTTTCCTCACAGTTTTATTTTGGACGGTAGTGTTTTTGCTTCTTTTGCAGTAGTTCTACAGAATGAGTGTCAACACCACTTCTCCCATCGTCCAGGGGCTTCAACAGATCCGCCTGAGACTTGATGCCGACTTTGTCTCCAAGACCTCGGAGTTATACCAGCTGGTTACCTGGTGGCAGTGGACCATTACCTTTATTGTCATTGGTTTGACCTATGACCAGGTGATGTACCAAGTCCGTAAAGGCTCCATTGCCGGTCCTGCCCTCAAGGTGTGGCCTATCATCGGTCCATTCTTGGAATCGCTCGACCCTAAGTTCGAAGAATATAAATCCAAGTGGGACTCTGGTGCTTTGTCTTGTGTCTCGATTTTCCACAAGTTCGTGGTTATTGCTTCTTCGAGAGACTTGGCCAGAAAAATCTTGAGTTCTCCAAAGTACGTGAAACCATGTGTTGTGGATGCTGCATACAAGATTTTGAGACCAACCAACTGGGTATTCAAGGACGGAAAGGAGCACAGTGACTACAGAAGATCGTTAAACGGACTTTTCTCCGCCAAGGCTTTGGAAATCTATATCAGAGTCCAGGAAAAGTACATGGACATTTACCTCGAAAAGTTTGTCAACTTCGATGCTCCTCGTGAATTCTTCCCTGAATTCAGAGAGTTATTATGTGCTCTTTCCTTGAGAACTTTCTGTGGTGACTATATCCTTGAAGAACAGATCGCCGAAATTGCTGACAACTACTATAAGATCACTGCTGCATTGGAACTCGTGAACTTCCCAATCATTATTCCCTACACCAAAACTTGGTACGGAAAGAAGATTGCCCATGAAACTATGTTGATTTTTGAAAAGTGTGCTGAAATGTCCAAGAAACATATCAACGAAAACAACGGCAAACCAACTTGTGTGGTGGACGAATGGATTTACTTGATGAAACAAGCTAAGGCCCACAAGTTAGAAACCTCTTCGGTTTCTGAGGCCGATCAAAGATTGCTTATCAGAGAATTCAGTAACAGAGAAATCAGTGAAGTTCTTTTCACTTTCTTATTCGCTTCTCAAGATGCTTCTTCGTCTTTGGCTTGTTGGTTATTCCAAATTGTGGCTGACAGACCCGATGTTGCTGCTAAGGTTAGAGCAGAGCAATTGGCTGTCAGAAACAACGACCCTTCTGTGCCTTTGTCCCTCGACCTTGTTGGCCAAATGACTTATACCAACAATGTTGTTAGAGAGTCGTTGCGTTACCGTCCTCCAGTCTTGATGGTTCCATACTTGGTCAAGCAAGCATTCCCTATTACCGATTCTTACACCATCCCTAAGGGCGCTATGGTCGTCCCTACTCTTTACCCTGCCTTGCACGACCCTGAAGTGTATGAGGAGCCAGATTCGTTTATTCCTGAAAGATGGGAAAACGCGTCCACCGAAATGGAAAACAGAAACTGGTTGGTATTCGGCACTGGTCCACATATCTGTCTTGGAAAGAACTATGTGTTGCTGATGTTCACCGGTATGTTAGGTAAGTACCTTTTGAATGCGGACTTGATCCACCACAAGACGGAATTGTCGGAAGAGATCAAGGTTTTCGCAACCATTTTCCCTAAGGATGATTTGATCATGGAATGGAAAAGAAGAGAACCTGTGGCTTAGGAGTACTCCGAGTGCGAAGAACGGGTTTAGACCTAATTTGTCTCCGTTCCCAGTTCATCGTCGATTACTAGTATTCTACTTTATATTGTACCACTACACATAGACACCATCTCACTTCTTTTAATTTATATTAACATTGAAATTACATTACTGTAAATACTTGAGATAGAAACACTTGGTGTCAACTGTTCCTTACCGTACTACTCAACTACTATGTACAATAGATTAGTGTTTCTGTTATGCGACTTATCGTAAATGGTGCGTCTCTATTTAACAGTGCGACATCTTGAAATACATTCAGATTTAAGATTTAAAACATATTATTGCAATAATCGGAGGCATTCAACAAAGAAACCGCCAGAAAACAACAGTACGCCTGTCATTCAATACTACACGGCCCCATATTTATACCTTATACCATAGACAAAATGAGTGAGTCCAACAATCTACAACCGAATTCATCTAATCCAACCGAAAACTACACACCTCTTACGACAACAGCTCCCTACACAACTACAGCCCCATATACCACAACGTCTCCTTATACAACAACGTCCCCTTATACAACCACTTCTCCGTACACAACGACTTTACCATACACAACAACGTCTCCTTATACTACAACCACTTTAGGACCATCAAGCAATGGAATCAATACAGGTGGTCCGCTTGGAACTTCAAGTTTCGTACGTCGTTTCAATCCTTACCAACCAATGTTGCCCCAAATAACCACTCCTAAAAGGAGAAAAAGAAAACAGGGCCTTTTCCTCAAGGACATCGAGAACTTGCTCTACGCCTTAGGAGACAGACCCGTATCAACAGATTCAACCATTCTGTGCCTAGATGATATTTTGGCAGAGTTCTTGGTAGACATATCCCATGAAGTGGTCTCATATTCAAGGTCACAAGGTAGATCGCGAGTCAAGATGAACGACTTGGTGTTCGCCTTGCGTAACGACCCGGTTAAGTTAGCAAGGTTCCAATACATCAACCAGCAAAACTACAGGATCCAGAAGGCCAAGAAGATGTTCGAGGAAAAAACAGGAAACTTCACGGAAGAGGGTGGCGGAGCAAATATGAGTGGGGATGACGATAATGATGACGATGATGATGAAGAAGAGGAGCCATCGAAAGAAGACGCAAAAAAGAAGAAGAGAAAGGTAACGGGAAATGTGATGTTCAAGACATAAAAAAACAAACCATAGAAGAGAATCATAGAAGAGACAGCTTCTACCGTTTTCTGAGTTTTCTACATACTTAGGTTGGATAAAAGAAAAACCGAGTAGTAAGTGTGTTTTTATGCCATCTCAAACAAACTCTAAGACTTCTAGGATACTTCTTGAAACATTTTGAAAACCGAATTCAGTCAGCAGCATAGGATCATCTTTAATATAGAACACAATTGCCAAACTACGTAGCCTTTGGTCTCTTACTGTAGCAAGTGAATAGCTTCCACTTTTATTCCAGATCAGTCACGTGAGTTCTCAACAAACCTTCTAGAACTTACTGTATCATCTGTCCTATTGAACCACCAACACATCCAACAAATCCAGCGGTACGGATAATCACAACCCTACCGTTGATAACCCCTACTACCGCCTGGCACTAATTAAATCCAGCGCATAATCAAATCGACTAATTAGATTGGATAACTCAATCGTGGGACATAAAATCGTGAGAATCATACAATAAATCCACATCCTCTACAAGTCATCTTGTCACTATGATTGATCAAGAACACACGTGTCGGATATGTAGAGGAGAGGCCACTGAGTCTCAACCCTTGTTCCATCCGTGTAACTGTCGTGGGTCAATCAAATACATCCACCAGGACTGTCTATTTGAATGGTTGAAACATTCCAATAAATCAACTAAGAGATGTGATATTTGCAATTCCGAGTACAAATTTAAGACCATATACGATCCACTGATGCCCCTGAGAATACCCTTTCAGTTGATCTGGTCCAAGTTGGTTGAGATAGTCTCGAAAACCCTTTTGAAATCTGTACTGGTGGCCCTATACTTGATCTTCTTACTACAGCTACCGTTCTTTTGGAAGTTTGCCGGAAGAATTTATAGTTGGGCCATCGATGGCACATTGCCCGTGGGTAATTCCTCCATCACAAATGCGCTCTTGTTCGGTGGGTTTGACATTACAAAGCATGTTGAAACCCTTGGCACTTTGTCTCCCTCCGAATTGTTCTTTGTGTATGGAGACAAGATACTACAACACACCTACTATAGTGGTGTTCGCCACATCTTTGTGTTCATCATAGTTCACGTGGCTTTGTTTGTGGAACACGAATGGGTTGTTAGAGATGAAGGATACACGAAGTCCTTAATGAAGAAAATAGGGAAAGAACCTCGTACAAAATTGGTGGACATGTTGCAGCAAGCACTCACCGGTTTACGCAATGAGGGCGCCAACGGGAATGCAGATGCTGCTGCAAATTTACAGCATTTGGAATTGCTAGCTAGAGCTATAGGCGATTTGCAACCAGAAAATCAAGATACGGAAGGCGAACTTGCTCCAAACACCGAAGAAGCATTGAGAAGAGCTATAGCGGGTGGAATACCGTTTTTAAATCAAAACCAAACTCAGAATGAAAGGGAGGACTCCAATGTAAATATACCGCAAGCACACCCTGAACCAGATCGCAGTGATATTGAGGCAAGGATAAACCAAAACGATTCGTATGAAAATGCAGACTCGTTCTCGAGACATAGTGAACACGACTTCGAAGGTCAGTGGGATGCAGAAGTCGAAGCAGAGGCGCGTGCTGAGGCAGAAGCAAATCTTCAGGCTCAGGCGGAAGCGGAAGCCTATGAAGCTCAGAGACATGCTGAAGCGCAAGCTGATGCTTATGAACAAGCAAGAGAAATACATGCCCAAGCGGTAGCTGCCGCTGCCGAAGCTCAAGCTCAACAAGCACGTGAAGAAGAGGAAAGAGCAGAAGAAGAAGCTTTAGAGGCTGCGCAAGCTGCTGCTGCTGCTAATGGAGGCGCAGGAGACTTCTTGGAATTGTTTGGCTTTGTTTTGAACATCAAGACACCCATATTCTTAATGGCACTTGCTGACTTAATCATAACGTCCTACTTATTTGTGTTTTATTTCATACCTCACATGTTGGGAAATGCGTTTGCCTCACTTTTGAGAGTTGGTTTTAGGGTCGCACGTCTGTCAATTTTTGCCAGAATCGAATTGTTGGCCCCTTACTTACCTCAAAACATCAAAGATGCTCCAAGCACTCTTTCAGAGTTTTTGCTGAGCCATGAACAACTAAACTTTGTATTCCTCACTTTGCATCAATACTTTTATGAACCAATTGTTTCAACGTTGCGGCAGATTTTCATCGAGCAAAAGAGCACAGCATCGGGTACTTCTTTGCTTGAAAGACTCAGTTTTCTTTCAGTAGGTTATGCCCTCATCGCCTATGTAATCTTCCATCTCATGAGATCCTTAGTTGCCGGATCAAAGCCCACAGTTGGAACTTCAAGAAAGATATACAAGGTTTTGTTCGAGATCACATCCACCGCCAAAGTTTTCTTCATATTTGCCATTGAAACTTTCTTCTTCCCGGTCTACTGTGGTTGGCTTCTTGATTTCTGCGGGGCACCTTTGTTCTTGAAGGATTTCATCAAAACCCTTCCGGACGGTTCCAAATCGATATATTTGCTCTTCACTAGCATCACTGAGTATACCCAGTCCCCACACGTAAGATTGTACTCTTATTGGGCCATGGGTACCTTTTACATGTTATGGTTTGCCTTGTTTGTTGGAATGGTCAGGGGCAAAATTTTGAGACCAGGCGTACTTTTCTTTATCAGATCTCCAGAAGATCCTAACGCAAGATTAATTCACGATGCATTGGTAAAGCCATTGATGCTTCAATTGCTGAGGATATATTTAAGTGCCAAAGTTTACACCGGGTTTATTCTCGTGGGTATTGGTGGTGTCACTTGGTGCTTAAGATTGGGACAAGCCACCTCGATAGAGCCCAGTCCTCTCACTCCCTCCAATACGACAGCTACCCCTGAACGGTCTACATACGCTACCAACTCTATTGCTATTATTGGTGGTGCTATTTTGATGTGTTCTGATCTAGCTATCTCACCATCAAATGCCATCATCAAGAAGTACTGTCACATCTATTGGAAACGGGTCTTTGAGATTTCAACGCACAAATTGAGACTATCTCACTTTATTCTAGGAAAGGCAGTTTCGCAAGAAAGAGGATACATTGTTTACCGTAATTTATTCGACCAACTATTCGGTGGCCTCCAACCGGATTATTCCCAGCCAACTACCTACAGAGATGCACTGACTACATTTGACAATAACCCTCAACTCAAGGCTTGCTTCTTTGTTCCAAATGGATCATATGTGAGAGTCCCCGATAATGATACAGTGTCTAGGAAATTTGTGAAGAAGCTCTTCGTT
Organism: Kodamaea sp. yHQL451; assembly: GCA_030578635.1. Classification (NCBI taxonomy): domain Eukaryota; kingdom Fungi; phylum Ascomycota; class Pichiomycetes; order Serinales; family Debaryomycetaceae; genus Kodamaea; species Kodamaea sp. yHQL451. The sequence goes on from JAKTXX010000005.1 coordinate 668,701, forward strand.
CAAGTCACCAAAGATGATAAATTGATCTCTAAGAGCTCGCAAGAAACTTCGACCAGTACTGAGGGTTTCTCAAACGTTAACTCGGGATATGATACACCTACTTCTGACGAGGAAGGTGAGGAGTTCAGTACTGAGAACGCTTACACCATTGTCTATAGACCACCTAACTTCAAGCTCAGATGTCTTGGGTTAGTTTGCATGTTGTGGGTCTTTGCTGTTCTCTTAATAGTCACCATTTTCTTTGCAGGTTTGATTGTCGGGAGACCAGTGGTCAGAGCCTTTTACATCCTCAGGGGAGTATCAGTTGACTTCAAGAATACGTTTCCACTCAACTGGGAAGTAGATATATTTTCCCTAGTAATAGGTTTAAGATTCATGGTGTTTGGATTGAAAAGTGCTGATAAAATTATTGAAAAGAAGGAGCAGGAAAATAATGTCGGAAGGAACGAAGTCCAGAATCCAGCAGTAGAACTCTTACAAAACCAAGCGGGTCCTGCAGATGTTCCCAATGTTCAAATTCAGGTTCCAAATCAGGAAAATCTCTTAAATTTATTAAGAGGCTTTTTGCCCCATGCAAACCTCAATTATGCCGCCATTTCGTCGCTGATGCTCTGGTTTGTATGGTCCACCACCATCCATATTTTCTGCATAGATTTTCCTTTCAGATTCTATTTCGGGTCACATACTACTCGAGAAGGATTCCTTCAATCCATCGATACGAACTTTTTCTTGATCAACAGATTCACAATTTTAGTACATTTGAGCGTATCGTTTTGGACTTACTTTGGAAGCTTCAGGCATATCTTTGACACAGTCCAAAATCACCTTGTTGAAGCGGTTGGTGACGAAAGAATACCTTCCAAGCGTTGGTTCCTGGCCATTCTTATAAATGCCGTCTCTACTTACGGTCCGGTTGCAATTCTCGAAGTTTACTTGAAACTCACATCCGCCCAGTATGCCTACCATATTTACAAGTGGCCAGCAGTTTTAGCGGTATTCATTGTGTTCAAAATCTACTTTGGAGTTTCGAGTGTCTATACAAAGATGCAAGAATTAGTCAAGAACGAAAAGTATGTCAGGGGACGTACCATTGAGAATGTTGAAGATGAGCGCTAGCCAATTATTTTATATGCATTTGACTCTAGTGATATTATTCCTTAGTAATATCATACGTAGTCATCATCGTACATAGTCCATATAGAACACAGTTTACGAATTTTTCGAAAGTGTAATATTGAATAGTCTCAGGTTGTACTCCAAATTTATCGTATGAAATTGAAGTAACCGAAGTCATAAGAGTCGTCTTATATACATTATTCAGATTGGGGGATATCTTGAGGAACTTGCTCCGAGTTAGCTTTGGAAGTGCCATCGATTTCAGCAGCTAAAGGTGGAACTACAGGTTCTTCCTTAGCTTGTATCTTTTCAATGACCTCGTCGGTCTCAATGTGCTTTTGCTCGCCAGCTGGTTCTTCAACATTCTCAATTTTTGACTCAAATTGATCTTCACGAGCAACATCCTTCTTGACGAATGGAGTTTCCTTGGCTTCATTAGGTTCAATAGGGTTTTCAGAAGCGCCAGTTGGTGCGACACTAGGAGATACTGAAGTAGGAACATAATACTCAGAAATGTTTTCGTGGAAAGCATTACAGTCAAAGTCCCATCCGCCCAAGGCCTTGGAGTTCTTACACAGGTCTTTAGTCCATGGGGTACCGTAGATCAACGAGGAGTATTGAAGATAGAAAACCGCACTTAAGGCAACAAATATGGTTACCACAAGCAAACTGACCTTCTGTAAGATCTTGGAGCTGGCCAAAATGTAGCTTGTGAAAATGTCAAAAGTGTGTCCTAAAGCCAAAATTCCAAAGTAGAGGGCAGGGAGGTAGTGGTGCAAGAACAACTGTCTTCCCATAATGAAGAAGGGAATGTAGTGCAATGCCCAACCCAAGACATAGGTAAACACCTGGTGGTTGAAGTTAAATACCTCTTTGTTTTCAGCAATTGATTGGCCAAGATGCCACTTTACGACAGAGAAAACAGTGTGGATGGTAAAAGCAACGACAGTAGCGGATACAGACCACCAGACAACAGCGTTACCGAGGAAATACACCTGTGTGTTATTTCTGACCCAGTAGTTGATACCTCTCAATAATAAGGGCCAAGTGTGAGGAGAAGACTGCCAGTTGTGATGGTCAGTCAAACCCTGGTTGATCTTCCACATTCTTTTATGAGATTCGACGATTTTTTCCCATAACGATAACACTGGGTAGTTGACAAATTCACGTTCAGACTCGGAGAGGAACTCGTTCGAGTTGGTCTCGATATACCAATGGGTCAAACTTCTCAAACCCTGCGAAGCAGCAGTAACTTCTTGTTGCAAGAATCCCCAATCAGGCAACTTGACCTCGCTGGAAAACAAGTAGTTACCGGTCATGGCATGCTTCAATCTAAAGACCGTAGTAAGAGCATGGACAAAGGTCTGAGCATCGCCTTCAGGGGTTCTGTAGTCAACAATTTCGACGATAAAATCGTCATTGGCATCTCCACCAAATCCATCGTAACCATAACAGGAGGCCTCCTTCTGCCAGTCACGCTCACTTACAGGTGGCTTTTCGTCGTGGGAGTGTAATCTTCTGCCAGAGTTGACGTGCCTCAATCTAATCTTCATGCCGTTAATCAAAGGCACGAAAGAGTCGACTGGTGTAGTCTCATTATAAGGTTCAATCAACCAGTCATTGTTACTATCCAAATGAGGATACAATGTGATCTGCTGTTGCTTAGAACCAGCAGGGTAAAAGTGGGCGTGCGAGTGTAAGTAACCACCAAGAGTATCAAGGTGACGAATGCTAACGACAGAACCCAAACCAACCTTGGAGTTGATATCACGAGGAATGGTGTTACCCTCCAAACCGGCTCTGAAAGCAGACGACATAAATGCGGAGCCATCACCTTCCTTGCCCAACAACTGGAAGTGGATTGCAAAGAATAACACATACAAAACAGCAGGAATACCCAACAAAATGGTTCCTCTAGCAAAGAAATGGGCAGTAATCTTCTTGGTGGAAATAGTCAAGTCGCCAATTATGAACCACAACTGGTAAACACATAAAAGACCAACCCAGGTGATAGTGAATAAACCAACCCACTTGGAACTGACGGCCAATCCGAGGGAAATACCACAACCGACCAAACTTCTGTACCAGTTTGAAGAGAAAGGAATCTGGATCTCGAACTTCTTCCAAGAATAAACAGCAGCAGCAATAAAGAAAATCAATGGGGAGTCCAACAAAATATATCTGGAAATGGTCACATTGGAGTTTTCAACGATCAATAAGAAAGTGGTTGCAAACGAGATCAAAGGTCTAACTCCAGAGTTTCTCAAGGTCAAGTAACTAAACAAAATGGTTCCGACTCCCAAAAGAGCAGGGAATTGTCTCATGAGCACATATGGGGTGGCAGTTTCAGGGTAAACATCACCAATTGCCTTGAATTCAAATTCTCCATCGAATCCACCAAGGTATCCGACACCAGCAAAGAGCATTTTTGCCAAAGGTGGATGGACATCCATAAAAAACTTACCCAAGATGTACTTGCGGGCAAATCCTCCAAAATGGACTTCGTCAAACACCACCGAGTTGGGAGCACTCAAGTTGTAGAACCTGACGTAGAATGATACTAACACAAGAGTGGCGAGCAAGTAGTACTCCTTGACATCAACAATCAGACGCTTTTTTATCACTGAAGGTGTGGGCGTAGACACAACAAATGATCTCAATGGTCCTTTGGAGTACACTGGTGCAACCACGGGATCCACATTGAAAATGGACAGTGGTTGGTTAGCACGAACAGCAGCCTGCTTGGCAGCCGAGGCTCCAGAAGCGGGACTTTTTGATTTGGCCATGACTAGGAGAAACTGAGCAGGTGCTATGAGTTTCGGAACGGCAAAGGCTGGCGTTTGGAATTCGAAGTCTGGTTGTGTGATGGAAGAAGTGTTGATGAAAAGTCAAAGAATACAGGTGTTAACTACGCGTGGTCGGGGATGCTTATGTAATCTGGGCGCGTGGAATACGAAAACGAAGGAGCGCGAAGAGTGATTTGAGGGTCTGAAAAATAACACTTGGATCAAGGAGGAGTGGAAAATAAGTTGGGTAGTTGAAAAGCGAGATAAAGGTGACAAATTCGGTGCTAGAACTATAGGAAAGAGGCCAATTGCTGTATGGTGTGTAGTTTCGTATTTTCCTTGCGGGTTTTGCTCTCTAGATCTAACTTTCTTCATGTTCTTCTGTTCTTTCTATGTTTGGTGTTCTTTCGATTTTTCTCATTTTCTACCAGTTTCTCCGATTTATGAAATATCCCCAGATTCACATAGTTTAGTTGATCCATAGTTACTAATTCAAACGGGGTACAGGAAAAACAGAAGGTACAGTTTTCATTTCGAACTACAGCTTAGATAAGGTTCCCTAGGTTCTCTGGAATTCAGTGCCCCCACGCTGAGCCACCTGTTTTCCCTCGCCCTTGTTGCATTTCGGTTCTTAATACGAAGGCTTAAATTGTTGCTGAAATTCAGACGAAAAGGAACCACCGAGCCGAACGGCTTCATGGCTTAAGCCGGTCCTTGTACTCATAAGCCTTCGGTGGTAACCCAATTCCCGTCCTAATTCCGTGACACATCTTTGCTTTCGTTAGGTTCAATGAATTCTGTGCATGGAAAGACGGGACAATGCGAGTGAGAGAGTTTTAAAAGCACAGCGGAATTACATAAGCATTTACACTGTACAACAAGCTAAATTCTTCTTTATGCTAGACAGCCTCTATTCTAGCTCGGTAAAGTTCTGACATCAGGCAGCTTGCTCGACTAGCCCCCTATAGACTATTGCGTCCACTATAAAAGAGGCTTCAACTTTGACTTGAAGTGAGGGCAACTTCAGGGCAAAGCCGCGGAGTTCCCTGATTCTTATCTACTGTGGAGACTGCTACAAAGCCTTCAACCAAGCCTTGAAGCCGTGAATGACAACCATACCACATAGGCTGTATCCCTTTTGTTGTAACCTAGTTTTACCCTATTCCACTCGATCATTACTAGCTGCCGGTTGCCTATCACTTCCGTGGAACTTTCCCAAATTTAACAAAATTTGCGTTTCCAAACCTTGAATTATTCAAGAAACGCTAGGAATAGGCAAAAAGGTAAAATGCGTTCAGGAGATATCTCTTATTCTGGGCATCCTCAGTGAGTAATCCAACCTGTCTAGACTCGTCTAATTTCGACTGATCCATAAATTAATGTTACTCGTTATGACTCAAACTCGCAATTGCGAAGCGCATCCGACCATGCAAGACCAGTGCCGACCTCTGCACTACAGCAACGGCATGTCTGAGAAACGTACGGTTTGGCACACCTACACATACGAGAGAAAGCCAAGTCGAAAGGGCATAACGTCTGGATAGAACTACCTTTTTGGGAGTCCAGGAATTAATAGGATCGGCCCTGAGTAACCCTGAAATGCAAGTCTGATGAGGACCTCTGCAGGTGGCTCAGGTAATTTTGGTATACTACGGCATCTGCCTGGCAAAACTGCCACACCCAAGAAATCCCACTGAACTCGACTGCAAACAATTGCGTATCGATTACTAATAGCTCTCCCATTCCTTAATCCTTCTCCTCCTCATCTGCCTTGAATACTCCTCTTTTCATCTCTTACTAACCATGATCCAGTCTAGTCCCTGTTCTCGTGCTCCAGCTTAGTTATTTTTCGTACCCCGAACCGCCGTGGCTCAAGCGCAACTTAGGACAAGAAAACGGCATCGGAAAGAAAGTCTAATCCGGATGCGCGCCTGTTGTGGGGATTGCGCCCTGAATTCACACTCATACTAGAACACTTCGCAAACCCACTTTAGACCATGCTGGCTCAGGTATATATAGACCCAATGCCCGTGCAATAGCTGTCTAACGCCGACTCTACATCTACAGTTTAACAAACGACTGTACCAAGGACTGTACATATACCAAAGACAGGACTCTGTTCACGGTTCGCACACCTATGACTGATCTATAATCAACTTCGGCATATGAACAATACAGACATCTTACAAATATTGCCCGAGAACCGGGTAGGTCTTGTGGTACGAAACTTGACGGTCAGGGTGGCCGGAAAAGCTTTTAAGAAGGCCGATATCGAAACATCTACAGCTGCTGCTACAGATGGTTCTGGAAAGACGATTTTGGACGACGTTTCGTTCGATTTAGCGTCCGGCCAAATGTTGGCGATAATGGGAGGCTCTGGCAGTGGAAAAACTACCTTGTTAAACACCTTATCACAGCGTGTGAACGTGAGCAACAAAACTTTAAATTTCAGCGGAGTGGTGAACTATACCAGAGCTCTGTCGTCGTTCAACGAAACTGAAATAAACTCAAAGAAAACATCCCAGAAGTCTATGATAAAACACGCTTACCTTCTTCAGGACGACGTGTTTCTTCCTGGACTTACTGTGTTTGAGACGCTCCAAACCCAGGCGGATTTGAGGTTACCTCCCCATACTACCAAACATGAGAAACTTTCATTAATCACATCGCTCCTTACAGTGTTGGAACTTCTTCATTTGCAAGACGAGATCATCACTTCATTCTCCACACACTCTACCAATCTCTCTGGAGGCGAACAGAGACGGGTGTCCATGGCTATTCAATTGCTCTCCAAACCTTCCATATTATTTTTAGACGAACCAACTACGGGTCTAGACACTTCTTCTTCACTTAAACTTATTAGGGTGTTAAAGAAACTCGCATCACCGGAATTCGGCATAACTGTCGTACTTTCAATTCATCAACCAAGACCAGAAATCTCGGTCCTTTTCGATGATTTGTGTCTCTTGACAAGAGGGGGACGCCTAGTATACTACGGAAACTTGGTCAACATAGGTGGCTATTTCCAGAGTTTAAAGTTCCTTGAGAACGACTCGAGCCACATCGCCAACCCATCTTCATGGATCGAATATGTCATCGACTTATCTATCAAAGATGTTACTTCGAGAGAGAAAGAATTGTTCACAATAGACAGAATCGAAAAGTTGGTTTTGCTGTGGAAATCTCACTCCAACTATCCTCGATTAGAGTTAACTCCGCAGGAATTCCGCTCGAGGTTCCAACAAAACCTCAAATATTTCGCCAGGAATGATTCGGAACGAATCTCATTCTTAACTGAACTTACTGTGCTTACAAAGAGAACGTTTTTATTGACTTATAGAGATAAAGCATCACTTATAGCACTTAATTTTGGCTCTGCACTCATGGCAGTTGTTGTTGGCTGGATGTTCTATAAACCAGATCCCGATTTGGCTGGAATCAGATCGATTACATCTCAATTGTATGTCATGATAGAAGTGGTTGGATTTGCACCCATGTTTTTTGAGCTCGAAAGGCTATGGTCTGTTGATGGAATGTTCTTTTATAGAGAGTACCTGGAAAACTACGTGAGTGTTCCTGGATGGTTGATTTCCAGAAGACTTGGGAAATTGTTTTTGGAAGACTTGCCTGTACCATTGATATTTGCTTCAATATCGTACTTCATGTGGGGACTTAGAATGGAAGACGGTGATGGGAATAGAGACGCCAGCTATTTCGGAGCCTATGTGGCAATCACGATTCTCATTAATTTTGCGGGTATGACCGGTGCCGTTCTTCTTTTCGCAGTCTCCAGTACTTTTGCAGTTAGTGTGTTGGTATACAACGGACTCTACCAGTTGCAGAATAGTGCCTGTGGGTATTTCGTCAATGCTGCTGCGATGCCTGTTTATGTGCGGTGGACGAAATATATCAGTTACTTTTGGTATGCCTTCGGTGCTTTGTCTGCCAACCAGTTTTCTGGCTGGATGGGAAACTGTCCCTATGACGATGTCGAGCAATGTGCCGAATATTCGGGCGATTACAATCTCAAGACATTGGGGTTTCCAGGCGGATGGGTAGGCGAACCAATCGGTATTTTGGTAGCTTGGTGGTTAGGCTTTTACATTTTTGCGGGCCTTGCTCTTAAGTTCTTGAGATACGATGTATCGATAGGTAAGGAGATTAAAAACAGATGGGAGGGACAGGATGGTGGAGAAGCTGAAGAAGAAGTGCAACAAGAGGCTTTCGAAGATAAGCAGTTAGTGAGAACTGCAGGAGGCACGGATGGCAATGATTCTGACTGCAATACTTACTTGGTTGAGAGACTGGAAGTTTCACCTATTCAATCGAAAAAGAAGGAGTTCTCTCCAACTTCAAGCGTTGGAGATGATATTGAGGTCAACATCGACTCTTTAAGCTTGAATGTCGTACTCAAGAACTTATTTGGGAAGAAAATGGGTAACAAATTGTTGTTGAATGATATCAATGCAACCTTTGTTTCCAACAAAGTCAATGTGATCATGGGCCCTTCTGGTAGTGGTAAGACAACTTTATTGAACTACCTTTCAAACCGGTTGCCTCGTTCCTCGTCATTCACTTCTGTCGGCAATATAAAATTCAATAAGGGTCAGATCGTTAGCAAGGAAGAGCTTGCAAAAGTCTCTAGTTATGTTACTCAACATGACGACTCGCTAATTCCAAAACTTACTGTGAGAGAAACATTCTACTACCAGGCGAAATTGAGGTTACCTCATCATGTTCACAAACAGATTCCACAAACAGTGGCTACATTGATTCGTCAGATGGGCTTGATTGATTGTGCTGACACTCCTATAGGAAGTGAGTTTGTAAAGGGAATCAGTGGAGGTGAAAAGAGAAGAGTTTCTATTGGAGTGCAATTATTAAGCAAACCTAAGATTCTTTTCTTGGACGAACCAACTTCTGGTTTGGATTCAACCAACGCGATCAAGATCTTGAAACTCTTGTCTGATTTGAGTGAATCAAACAAAACTACCATCATTTTAACTATTCATCAACCACAACAGGAAATGTTCTACAGCTTTGGTTCTTTGCTTCTTTTGGCTAGAGGAGGTAGTGTGGTATATAATGGCACTACTAGAGATCTACCAGGCTACTTGGAGAGTATCGGGCATAAGACTCCCGGGGATGTTAATATTGCAGACCATATGCTCGATCTAGTCTCGAATAAGATAGATGAAGAAGTCAGTCAGAGTCAAGAGAGAGTTGATCTGATGATCCGGCAGTGGAGGGATAAGGATTCTGTTGAAGGTAAAGAAAATCCGTTCAGACATTCCTCTGAGCGTACTGGTTCTGAAATTGATTTGAAAAAGTACGAGTTCAAGAGGTCATCAATTTTATATACATCTCTAACTGTCACCAAACGTCAGTTGTTGAATGCCACCCGATCGAAAGACGTCATTATATCCAGAGCAGGGCAAACATTGTTTTTGGCTGTGGTTCATACATTATACTTTGCGCCATTGAAGAACGACAAGCAAGGCATAGACAATCGTCTAGGTATAATCCAGGATGCATTGAATTTGTACTATGCTGGCTTAATCAATAATCTCACCATCTATCCTATTGAGAAGGACATCTTTTACCAGGAATATAAAGATGATATCTATGGAGTTGTCGAGTTCAGTCTTTCATACCTAGTCAATGAACTACCAGTGGAAATCATTCCATGTTTGATTTTCAGCGCAATGATTGTGTTTGCAGTCGGACTACCAAGAACACCCGGAATGTTTTTTGGAATGTTCTCCACTTGTTTTTCATGTATCAACTGTGGAGAATCGTTGGGAATTTTGGTGAACAGTATGTTCAACCATATGGGGGTAGCTACTAATATCTTAGCCAATGTGGTGATCTTGGCTATTTTCATGGGGGGTACTATGTCCTTAACAATGCCTCCATTTTTCAAGGTGATCAACTACATCAGTCCGCTCAAGTACGGTGTAGGTATCTGTGCTAAGCTTGGGTTCTCTGGCCAAAAGTTTACCTGCGGCCTTGAAGAATGTACGCTCAGCAGCGGCACTGCCGTGTTGGAGTCTTACAACTTGGATATCGACTTGGGCTCTTATTTTGGCGGGCTTTTTGCATGCTTGGTTCTTTATAGACTTATCGCCATAGCCAGTGTCCATGTAAGGGTTCGGTACTTGAACTGAGTTTGCACCCATTCAGGTTGCAGATCAGTTATATATTTATTTAACATAGAAGGAACTTATAGAATTAATCAATAATTTTTATCAGCCCATCGTACTTGTATTAAACCTGAAGTAGTCTCTCTTCATGTCTTCTACTTACCGCCAGTGTTCGAGCCAGTATTGACTATCAACGATACCCCACGTGACCAGATCTTATCGGCGGAAGTGTGCCTTGTTCTCGATGCACTCCACATGTTCCGAGACTGGAGATACCCATCAAAAATGTTTCTCTGCTGAAGCCCCGCCTTACAACCCAACATTACGGACTTCTTCCTATGCACTGCATCTCGACTGTTCCGGCCCGGATTGTTCCGCCCCTGATTGTTGATGCACACGTGACCCTGAGGATACCCTTGATCCAGGGATCCCTTATCTCATTGACGCGATGGTACGGACATCAGTTTCGATGGCGTGCTACGTATAGTGTAGCACACCGGAAATGATGGGATATGTAAGGGACGCGCACGTGACCCATTTCGCAGACGCGACTGCTAACCCCTTCCAAGATTTCATAAGGCCACTTGTTTGGCTTTCCAAACCACAATACAGCAAGAATCCCGGAACAGCAAATCTCGTCCGAGATGTGGCAATTCATGTTTCCAGGTAAGGACACGTGATGCTCCGTTCGTTCCAGCATGATCTGTTTCGGACGTGTGTCTGCTCTGTTAAGTGTATGGTTTTGGACTTGTCTTGCCCTTACCGTGCCTATGTTAGCACCCCCCCCCCCCCCTTTATCTCTTTATCTAATTGTTGTACTTCCACACTGAATCTTATCTACACATTTTTCAATTTTTCGGGCGGGTTTCTGTAGTAAACTGAGACCAGGTTTGAGACACAGAAAAAACTCCGAACCACCATTTATATATCGGGAGTAAGACCAGATCGTTTTTTTTTTGAGACTACCTTAGACTCAGATCCAATTATTCGTGTCCTATAGATCTATAGTTAGGCACACTTGTGGAATGACATACACATACACAGTCAGATGGTACGTTAATTGAATTGAACTAGAGGGTTCTGTGATTTCTAGGGAGTCGCGCTAAACTAGGGGATGTTGCCTTAGGGAGAAGGGTGCAATAGGTGTGGTTTACGATATGGATGTTGAAGTGGATATGAAATGCGGATATGAATATATCAAATGTCAACCTTTTGGCCCTCTTGATACTAGGGTACTGCAAGGATCATTGGATCATCCACGATCGTCCCAGATCAATGTGTTTTATCATTACTGTGGTTGGCACTGTTCTGAAATCGTATGATCTGGTGATCCGTGCTTTCCATTCAAGAGTACGGAGAATCACACTGACAAGGATACTTTGGCCCAATTCCAGTTGCTGTTCAACCATCTCATATGGGTCGATTTCAATTCTGACCGATCAAACCCCCTTCCATGTTTGTGATTCCGAACTTTCCTCCCTTAATTGATCTCCCTATAAATTCTTGTATATACTAACCTCTAGGCCCACGTCGGCATCAAGTGTCCTGGTCACTGGAAATTTTGACAATTGGAGCCAGGCCGCCTCCGCCAAACAAGTTGGAGACGTTTTCGAACAAGAGATCCGTCTCGAAGAAAAATCCAAGTTAGTATTTAAGTTCGTTGTTGATGGGGAGTGGCACTTGAACCGAGACTACAAAACCGAATGGGATGGCGGTGTGGAAAACAATGTCGTGCTCGAAGACGAATTGGTTGCCGTGGTAGAAGCTCCCGTTGAGGAAGAAGCAGTCTTGTCTCCTTCTGATGCAAAGGAACTTCACCTTCCAGATGAGCCAAGTGCTGTGGTTGCAAATCCTGATGTCAGTTACATTCCTGCTTATGTACCAAAGGTAGCCAAGGTTGAGGACCACAAGAAGGTAGAGCCAGAAGATGAGACCGCTCCCAAGATTATTGCTTCAAACGATGAAGCACTTGAACCAGAACCAAAGCACTTGAATGTAAATTCGGAAGAGCCAAAGGCATACTCTGATATCGAAAATCTCAAATCAGACACGCCACTGTCCGAGCCTACGCCGGATTCGTTCCACACTGACGAGGACATCCTCTCAGATTTTGATGAGTCTGTCGTATCCGCCGCTTCTCCTTTTAAGGACTTGCACCCCAAGAATTCTGAAGCAGGAAATCGGGATAACCTTACGCAGGTCCTCACTTCTTCGTCTTCCTTTGCAGCCGTTTCCCTTCCAAGCTCGACGGATGACTACCATGATCTTGGGGAAGAGGAACACCCAGCTACCACTGCAGAGGATCTGTTTAACACCCCAACCAACTCCTTGTTCAACTCGGTAGTTTTACCTACCAACGCCAACACAATCGCTCCAGAAGCCAGAAGCATCTCTACGGGATCGCCAACCACTAGCAAGGCCGGGGGGTCTAACACCGCCAATACCTCCGTTGCAAACTTCAGCATCGACTCGAGGAATAATTCGTTTACCAACAAGCCTAAGCTTGTTTCGCAGAATTCTGATGCTACCATTCCCAAGAAGAATGACGACGTGGTTGAGATTTTGAAGGCACCAGGTGGATACCCTTCTAGCCCTAAACAAAAGGCGTCTTCTGAGATAGCTACTCCTTCCTCTACAAACTCAGCACGGGATACGCCCGCTACTGGCAGAAGAGAAAACCTTATCTCTAGGTTCAAGGGATTGTTCAAGTACTGAGTGTATTTTGTTTGTTTTCAATGATCGACCAGTTGTCCAGTTGTGGTTGAATCATCTAATTATTATTTTGTTCGGTTTTTTAGCCTGTCGTGTTCTGTCGCCATTTTTACTCGCTTTCTATTTGACATCTTGTCAGTAGGCCCATACATCTAAAATTCCGGCTCTGTGCTACTGCTTCACTAGCTTCACTAGCTTCACTTCTACTTAATAGCTTACAGCATTTGTATTTTTTTGGTTCACTTTATTTGTTGTTCTTACTACTAATACAATTCTGCCTTCTGCAATTCCTAATAAATGCCGACTATAGTAACAAGTGATTCGTTTATTTATACTAGTTCGTCTTTCGTTGCACCTATTTCTTGCCCTTCTTCTTCTTGTTCTTCTTCTTTGGTGCCGAAGTTTCTACCACTGGGGTACTTTCCTTTTCGGTTTCCTTTATCAATTCTGGCTCCACCACATCTTCAAACTTCGCATTCGTCATTATGCTTGCCAACCCGATCTTATGAACTGATTCTTCCACTTCGTGTCCTTGTTCCACATCCTTATGCTTGGTTATGACGTTTACTCCCTTTGGTCCAATAAACGTAAGTATCTTCGACAATTCCTTTATCTTGAATGTGGAGTATTTGATGCACTTTCCTGAAGCTGGTTCAAAAAGCTTGGTGCTAACCAAGTGTGAAGCACGGTTGTGTTTGCTATCTTTGACAACCTTTCCTTCCTTTGACTGTTTCTTTTCAACATTGGAATATGTTATAGATAATGTGGTGGTGGTTGGGTAAGCAGTCAATAAATCAGTGGCCGATTCGATAAACGAATCAATATTCTTCACTCTGGGCATTTTAGCTCCTGATGAAAGTATTAGGTGGAAATGTTTTACAAAACTTGTTGCTGGTGTATCGTATCTATGGAATCGTAGACCGCACTTGATCTTTGGAACCGTGATATTGAAAATTTTGTTGCATATGGTATATGCAGTATACAAATATGGGGAAAACTATCAAGAAGATACGACGGCGGAAAAGAGGCAGGCGATGAAGTTGTAGATTGGCTCCATAACTCTATACTGGAGCAAAGTAATGTGTATTTTTATTTAGGGCATTAATAGATCTATAGAAATTAATTCTTTGATTGTATTGGTAAAACCATTTAATCAATAGAGATCTCTGAATAATGATAAGAGGATATTCATTCCTCTCTAACATCGACAAGGTTATCTGAACTTGGTCACAGGACCCTTTTCGCGTCTTGCCTCCAACTTCGTTTGACGCTTACTCTTTCCAGGAGCAGACTCCTTTTCGGAGGAACCAGAAGAAGGAGCCTTAGACTTTTTCAAGAATGGAGCGGCAATTCCGAATATCTTATATCCCGCATAGGCAGGTATCACACTGTAGAGATACCACACCTTGTTGGAACCGAAAATGATTAACAAAACATCAAGGATCCAAGTAACATAGATGGTATCGAAAAAGTATTCGTAGAGCCCTGGACGTGTGATATCATCACCTGCACGAACCAATTTGAGGTTGCGTGTGTTGGCTGAATCAGGAGCATACACTGGACGACCACTTCTCTCTATGGAATACTGTAACCCGAATGCTGGAATTGAAAAGATGATGTAAGGCTTGAAATTGGCTGGTCTTCTGAAAAGTACCAAAATGATGATTACCAAAGCATTCACCGCTAAAGAGTAGGTATGAAGCTGTTTCAAGGCATCAGCATTGGTGTTTGCCAATTTCTTTGTACTTTGAGATGCCATTATGATCGTGTGATAGTTTACTCAAACTTTAGTGCTAAGTCCTTTGCTGTGAAATAATGATGCTAGACACTGTGGAGGTGAGCAGTATTTTGGTAACTACGCACGACTTTATCAATAGATATGAAAAGTACAGTTCCTGGGTTTACATATCTCACGTAATACTATATTAACACGTATCTATAAGAGCCAATTAGAAAAACAAGAGAGGAGATGTCTCCGAGAGATATGACAAAGTTAGAGGATCATTGAACATAAGTTAAATTAGGTTGGATCAACATCCTCCGATGATAGCCAGGGACATTGATTTATAGTCACTCAATTATCTTTCTATCTAATTCTTCTTGAGGTTTTCCTTGGGAATCTTGACATCCTTCAAGTAGTGGTTGAGTTTTCCTTTGAAATCAGCGTAAGCGCTGACAAATCTAGGGTTGTTGAGTCTAAGAATAAACTCGTTGATCTTAGCATCGAATTGTTGAACTACCGCCTTGGTGTATTGGTTGGAGTCGTATCTGAGCTTGACAAAGACCAATATCACTCCGGCAACAAATACCTTGGTGATGAAGTAAACCACGTTTCTTGCGAACAAAAGTTCGAAGAGGAAGGCGGGTACGAGTTGGAAGATCGATAAGATCGAAAGAATCACCTCTGCATTGGCAGCAACTACCAATGCTTGTTGGTTGTAGTTCAAAGTGAACTGGTTGATCAAGGTGTTCAAATGCTGTTGGGTGGCCAAGCTAGGGACCAGGATAGTCAACAAGTTGTTCTGGAAGTAGGTCAAGACGTGGAACACCGCAAAGATAATGAACGAGTACAAACTACCGGTAACCACTCCAATCTTGTAACTGGTTAAGTATAATGTAAGGGCCAACACGAAGTAATGGACATTTTCATCTCTGGCCAACTTATTGACTGAAATGTTAGAGAAGGAAAACCTTCTGAAGTAGATCTGCTTGATGACAATCACATAAGTGATCAATATGGATAATAAGGTAAGACGGTAGTATTTGATTGCAGAAGATGGACGGATGAACAGGGTGATAGATTCTAGGAGAAAACTTACCAAGGCAAGAACATGTCCCACAAACCAATAAAACTGTTGGGTTTTCACTAGTTTAAGAAGCTGTTGAGTGACCGGTTGGGGTCTTATGGATGATGTAGGAGGCATGGTAGTAATACACTAGGTTTGAATATGTGGATCAGCTCCTTTTTTGAACAGTGGTGTTGGCCACATTTTTACTAACTGGCGGAAAACCATGGAAAAGGGGATTTACCATCTGATCTCGATCACGTGCCACTATACTTAACTGTGTAGATAAGACGCGCACAGGGTCAAAGTCGCGTCTGCTTCAGCATGTCTCAAAATTCGCCGGCATTGTCTTCACGACATTTTTATTTTGTGGGCCTCGAGTTAGTACCTCGCTTCATACAGGAATCAGGTTATTTTGCATCCACAAACTAGAGTACTAAGCCAATCCCGTACTACTTCTTTATTGGCTTACAAGTATCATCATACGAAAAATAAATATATTAAGGAAGTTGAAGAAGTGAGAGGACATACAACTTGATGATTAGACACTAACGGACTGACAACTCAGTCAAGATAGCACCATCAATCCCAGTTGCGAAAATTAAGGATTAAGTATTAAATAAGAAGTAGCAAACGACAGGCTGAACTTGGGTATTAAAAAAATAATAAGCTAGGGTGACCCAGCAAGAACTCGTAGCACGTCACGGAAGAAAAAGATGGTCACCTTCCAAAGGTCTAGACCGTCTCTTCTCTTTCGGCTTCAGTAACACCAGTTATACCATTACCTGGGACAGCAGTATCACCACTGTGTCTTGGGGTTTCACCAATAGACTTCTCAACATCGGTAACTGGATGCTCAACCGGTTGAGCAACAGGGTCATTCAATTTGAGACGCCATAACTTGGAAAAGAATTGCTCGTCAACAGAAGAAGCGCTCAACCAAGCCAAAGCGGTGGGAACGAACGAGAAAGTGATCAAGTCCAAGACACCGTAGAACACAGCTTCAGAGTCAGGTTGGATAACATTGCCACCCTCGGACAAACCCCAACTGATTGGGTATAAGATCCAAACCACAATTTCGAAAATGATAATGAGGTGTGCCAAGTTGCCCAAACCTCTGACTTTAGAAGACTGGTGGATATTCACCGAGACTAAGCTGATTGCAACCAACAATCCAACAAGGGAGAAGGTGAAGTATCCCCACTTGTAGGAAGATTTAATAAAAATACCGATCAACAAGCCTAAGACGAAGATTTCAGTGAACAATAACTTGGAGAACAAGCCTTGGAACAATGAAATGAAGGTGTTAATTAATTCGGTGTTTTCGTTGGTGTTGACAATGGTGTGAGTACTGATTTCGAACAAGGTCAACACGAATGGCCAAGCCAAGAACCAGCCAATGTACTTAGCGTAGTATACGTATCTAACACCAAGATCAGAAGAAGTGCTCACATGATGGAATTCAACTGGCACACCAGTGGCACCCAAATTGGAAGCATAGGTAAAGTAAGCGACAGCCAAGATGGTGTTAGTAAGAGCAGGATAGATGAAAATGAACTTCTTCAATGCGTTGGTAGTACCACTGGTAAAGGCGTAGATGAAGATATGGATGACAGCGAAGAACGAAAAGATTGCGAAAGCGGCCCACAACCAAGACGAACCGTGGTCGGTCAAGTGAATGTCAACCCCGGGTTCAGAGGGATTGATTGCTAAAACGTCATTACGGGCAATGATGTCGACAAGAGCCATTTTGAGTAGTATTTGTTTTTAATTCTATATGGAGATAGAGAAGAAGAATGTATGTAAATATGGAGGTGAATTGAGGAGCTTTTATAGAGTTTCGGAAGGGGTGGAAAAAAAGGTGATTCTCTTGAAGTGCTTGCCACACCTGCCCCTCCTACCGGGGTTTTGCAGTCATCATGACTAGAGCAAAATTTTCCAATTAAGGTATAATAGCCATGACCTTGGGTTCCTGTACAATGCTTGCGTTTGAGATTACTCAATTAACGAGACACATAGTTAAATCCAGAACGGCTGGATGGACCGAGCCACCCGGTCGTTACCCCAGAAGAGGCGCCTAACAATACCACCTAGCCCTGGTAGGGTTGAGTAACCCATGAGCCTGTTCCGAGTGGGTTTGGTGAGCTGAGAGTGGGGGCTTTTCGTTCTACACCCCCAATTTCCCGCACCCTGGAAATTTGCGAATATGCTACTTTGCTAAGAACTTTCGACCCCCTAAGGATCCAGACCCGTTCGCACAACAACACAATTCCCCAGCAGATGCAAGCTACACTTCTCATGGTTCCTCGGAAGCTCGTGCCCGTACCTCGTGTTCCATAAGGTTCTATGGCCCACCTGCAAAGCCATAACGGTCCGGAGTTAGACCTGAATGTGCCTAGTCGAGCTTATACCTCCAACCGGAAGTCACGTACGAAAACGATAACTAATCCAAGTCTAATTCTGAGCTGATCCACGGATTGGCGGCTTCAGCTGCACCTTTCAACCGGGCTGCCTACCGCGGTTTGAAAACAATGCACGCCGCTAGTTTTGACACCGATCCCAATTGTGGACCTATTGTGGAACGGTGTTCTTGGTCTGAAAATCATGGTGTTATTGTAGCGATCCGGAACAAGCAAAAAAACTCGTCGATTGTGTGGGACCACTTCCGGACCCGGTCATAGTCGAGTAAACCACTTATGCCTAATGTAGTACTGGCACCCGAAAGGTCCCAAGCCCTAGCTGCAAAAAAGAAAAGAAAGACAATATGCAATAGGGAATTAGTAAACCGTAAAGTGGCAGATCGGAAACCAATTGGCGGGTGAGACTTGGAGGGGAGTTTCACATATTCGGTTACCTAGCCACATAATAACGCCCCATTGCATAGTAGAGCAAGCAAACAATAGACTACAAAGCCAAAACGTAGCTAAGGGGAGGGGGGGTATGCCACGACGTGCATGATTACGCTGAACTTCTGCAAACTGGGGGGTTTGGGGGTAGAAATGCAAAAAACCGGTCAGGGAAACAGGTGCAAACAATCGCCCTACCTTGACAATATGAGCGTGGAGGTGAGTGGGTGTGCTATAGCGTGAGTTGGTGCTCGTATAGTTCTACTGTGTGGATGTGAGAGTGTGTGGAATCCTGTAATTCAATTACGAAGCTTTTGCGGAGTCTCTGGCCTTACTTGTGGCTTCTTGACCCTGGTCACGCCAGTTCTCAACCCTTGGTACTTGACCTATACTGGTTCGAGTCTTAGGCCCCGAGTCGTTTGTGTCACCCGGGAACTGATCTGGTCATGTCGTAGTTTAAAATAAAACTGCGTATGCGCAAAATATAGAAACGGCTGAATCGGATGATCGTGACGTGTTTAATTACCCCGTTATACACTACCAAAACTCCAAACCGTAACTTGTACACATTATTTTTTTTAGGGCTTGGACAAGTATCACCACTTCTCGGAGACATCGGAACCAGTTGCATACTATGGAAAACACCCTACATACATACACGGAAGTGGAGATTGTCTTAATTATGAGAAAAGGCTCACGCCGTGATCGCAAATGCCTGCCTGGTGTGCCATTTGACAAAATATGACCCCACCGTTTCATCCAACCGGCTACATTAACCTCTAATTGTAGTTACACTTCGCGTATATTTTCTATTATCCGATAGCCACGGGTTGACCTGCTTTCATCCTGTCAAGCACTTGATTATCTATATCGCCCGAGGTACCACAAATAGAACATTTTATCCTCTTGGAGAAGTAGAATGGCAACACTGGTACGAAAAAAACAGTGACACAATTGATGGTCCGGATGGCATAAGCCGCCTGGTTGTGACAATGGCCACAGTAACACGAGATTTGGCCTACGTCTGGTAAGGGCTTATTGAATTCCTTGACTGTGGGGTTAGTACAGCTTAGTATATGACGTTTTACCGGTGATACAGTATCAGAGGAGAAAGGACCAGAATGAGTCACTTGTCTTGAATACTCCCAAACTGGAAGAATCCGCGGTGTGGTTTATTTCTCAGGAAGGCAAATGGAACTCAATTAGCCCACCGATCTTAATTGGGCATGATTAAAGTTTGGAAAAGTCCATTCTAGTCAATCCAGTTGTTAGCGCTGGTTCAATTTCTCCTTCCCCATCGATATACCGTTGCGAATCCTCCTCTTTTTCGGACGTGACGGGTATCTGGTATCTGCTCCCCTCAGATCCATACTGGGTGCAAATGGACTCGAGGCTAGAACGAGCAAACTCGAGAGTGTGAAAATCAAAACCCGTTGTAGGGAGCAAGAACTAGAACTTGAAGGAAGATACAAATCTAGACATGGTTGGGGGCGTTTTGGCCTTCTTCTCTCTCGTTGTCTTGCTCTTTCTGTATCCAATTAGGTGTCCACACTTCCGAACTTACCCACTACATCACAACTTGGTGCTACTAAGCTTCCATCTCTACCCATGGTACATGTTGCGTATTGGAAGGATCTGGATCGGGAGACGTGTCTGTGTTTCCTGTGGCTTTGGAGTCCGTCTCACCCTGATAGTGTGTATTGCGTGTCATTGTCGATTGTCTGAGGAAAAAGCTATACTTACATCCAACTAGAAAGAAACAGAAGTCCATAGTAAGCTTGGTAGAACTATGCGCAGTTCAGTGGAAGTGGTTGAAATTGATGTATCGCAGTCGAGAAAGAACTGGGAATATTCGAGATTGAATCGTCTGGATCTGGTTGGCGTCGATACTGCAGATTCTCCACTCTATACATAGAAAAGTCTCCATTCCACCCGAAAACCAGTTGCTGCCCAGGACAAGTGATTGTTAGCCCGGAACTTGTGCTGTGCCTTGCCATTTTAGCGCGAGTTCCGACCTTTCAATCAAGTTCCGACTACACTATGCTCTATTGAAAGGACCCTGCGTAACAATAGGGCTGGACGTATTTTGACGACAAGAAAGGGCTTGGTCCGTAACTTTATAATTTGCGGGGCTGGAACCTTATCATAATTCCATTCTAGACCATGTAGTCGTAGTGGTACCTGCCACGTCGTCTGAAGACGCGTAGTTATGGCATGTGTTTTCTTCCTAGGAGATTCTAAATCTGTACACGAAATTGTAAATGATTTTGACGAAACAAGAGCATCTCAGTCAATTAGCTTGCAATACGTCAGCTATTGTTTGTATGTGCTTTCGTCTCATGTGAATAAATTACCCTGCCGCGTTTCAGGTCGTTCATACATTGAAGTACACCACTCTGAGTTTTATAGCTAGTAATTCGCAGCTCAAAATGGAATAAAGAAAAAAACTAGTAAAATTTTTTCCTGAATCCTCGTCTCCAGTTTTCAACCACCGATTTACTGCAGCACATCGCTTTATGGAATACTCTTAGTCTACTTAACCATACAAACGAAACTATGGTCACGTGACTTTATCTCAACTTTTTGTCGTTCCCTAAAAAGTATCCTCACGTGTGCCCTAGGGCGGGTCGTGTCGCTCCAACAACCATCCGCCAGAACCTTCGCTACATTGTTCAAAGCCTACTTAGTATGGCAAGGAATTCACGTGTTGGTTATCATCAGATCCAGTCATAGAGCCAGAATTTGACAGGAAAGGCCTTAAAGTAGCGGTTCTTTCCAAACGTAAAAGATATTTTAAAGAAATCTTTCGATCCAGCTCCAGCAAATCCCATTGAGCACGGCTGGCAGTAGTGGGAATTAGAACGTGTTGGGGGGGTACTTTTAATTTAAATTGCACTTCAACTCTCGTACAGAGTAATAGTGTAAAATTTGCATATTCAAAACCATCGCCGTAGTGGTTCTCCAATCATAGACTTGCCTTAGGTACTGTAAGGGTTTTTGCGGCTTTTTCCAACTCCTGTATTGTGTCGACTTCACTTAGCAGTTCAAAAGGTTACAAGTGGGACAAAAATACCCATCGAAAATCCGTTCCAAAGATCTACCTAATATCATCATCTGCAACGCTTTTTGATACGCTACACCACTAATTAGAGTACGATGAAGTTCTCACATTCGTTGCAGTTTAATGCTGTGCCCGAGTGGACATCCAAATACATTGCATATACTACCCTCAAGAAGTTAATCTACTCCTTACAGAGAGAGAACTTGAGACAGAAGCTGGGAAGCCGAAGAACTGATGATGAGGACCTCGAAGCGGCGCATCTCATATCCAACGACTACTCCTCTATCGGGGACGAGTTCCGCTCCTCGGGAACTTCTCCTTCGGTGGTTTTCCTTGCAGCCTTAGATGCTGAATTGAAGAAGATCGATGAGTTCTACGAGTCACAAGAAGCATTTGTGTACAGAACCATGGACGACTTGATCATCGACATAGAGAACTTCGAAAAAGAGTTGGACGGCTCCGAGTATCTTACTGGTAGAAAAAACTCCGATATCAACCAATTTTCGTTAGATGCCAGTGGAGCAGGGAACGCGAACAACGTCTCGGGATACTTATCTAATACTACCGACCCTGATACCCAAGCAGAAGACATCTATGACGATGATGACGATGAGGAAGTGGAGGGTTTCGATCCCGCCGCTCGTGGGAGAGATAAAGGATTGAACTTGACCCACCGCAGATCCATCGATAATTACCTCAAGTCTCCCAAATCACCAACCGTGTGGAACAGCTTAAATAATGCATCCAACAATCCTAATTTGTTGCCACCACAGTTGGTACTTTTGTCAGAGAACAGAGTAATCTTACGTAAAAGAGTCATTGGATTATTCACCACGATTTCCGAATTAAAGTCCTTCATTGAATTGAATCAAACCGGGTTTAAAAAAGCATTAAAGAAATTCGACAAGTCATTGAACACTAACTTGAAGGACGACTACTTGAACAAGTTACCAATTGAAACTTACACCTTCAAAGAATCTACCATGGACACCGTGAAAGAGCATATTGAGTCCCTTATCAAACTATACGCCTTGATTTGTAACCACGGCGACGACTTAGAAACTGCCAGAGCAGAATTGTCCATCCACTTGAGAGAGCATGTTGTCTGGGAGAGAAATACCGTGTGGAGAGACATGATAGGGTTAGAGCGTAAGACATACGCAGCTAATTCAAATATCAGTGGTGCGAGACTTGCTGAAAAGAACCAAGGGCAGAAAGGTGATGGAAAGATTCACCAATTCAACATATCGTTGAGAAATCCAACTATATTGAAAATAATACTAATTTCTCTTGTAACGATATTGTTGATCAAATTTTCTCCTTTTGAAGACGAAGCCCAGCTGCATTGTTTTGCCTTATTGATCTGTGCGTCCTTGTTATGGGCCACAGAAACAATCCCGTTGTTCGTTACATCCTTGCTCATTCCATTGCTTATCGTTATCCTCGGAGTTTTAAAGAATGATGACGGTTCCATCATGAGTGCTGAAGATGGCTCTAAGTACATTCTCTCTACTATGTGGAATTCTGTTATCCTTTTATTATTAGGTGGTTTCACCTTGGCTGCAGCATTATCGAAGTATCACATTGCAAAATTGATCTCAACCTGGATTTTGTCCAAAGCAGGAACTAACCCGCTGGTGGTGTTGCTTACTGTGATGTCTGTTGCATTATTTGCATCCATGTGGGTTTCCAACGTGGCTGCTCCTGTTCTTTGTTTCTCGATCATTCAGCCTTTATTGCGTACCTTGCCCAAGGGGTCCAAGTTTATCAATGCCCTTATTTTGGGTATTGCTTTAGCTTCCAACGTCGGGGGTATGGCCTCTCCAATTGCCCTGCCTCAAAATATGATTGCTATTGGTGCAATGGAACCACAACCTTCATGGGGCCAATGGTTTGTCATTGCATTACCTGTTTGTGTTTTGCTGTTGATTCTCATTTGGCTCTTTTTGTTGTTGACTTTCCCAACTCTGAACACCAACCTTGTGCCTATCCGTACTATCGATGACAAATTTACAGGTGTACAGTGGTACATTGTATCTGTTTCTGCAGGTACCATCTTCTTGTGGTGTATTGCCTCCCGTTTACTGGGACTTTTTGGAGAAATGGGAATTATCGCATTGTTGCCTATTATCCTCTTCTTTGGTCCAGGTTTACTCACCACTGAAGATTTCAATAATTATCCATGGAACATTGTCGTGTTAGCTATGGGAGGTACTGCCTTGGGTAAGGCGGTAGCGCTGCTGGGATTATTGGCTACTATCGCTACTGCCATCCAAGCTCAGGTACAGGACTTCTCATTGTTTGGAGTTACGCTTACATTTGGTCTCTTGATCTTGACCATGGCCACATTTGTGTCGCATACAGTTGCAGCTCTTATCATCATTCCATTAGTTTCAGAAATTGGTAACCACATGCCAGATCCACACCCAAGATTGTTGATCATGGCCAGTGCCTTGCTTTGTTCTGCAGCTATGGGATTACCTACGTCTGGATTCCCTAATGTGACGGCTATTTGTATGACCGACGAATTTGGTAAACCATATTTGACTGTGGGTACGTTCATCACCAGAGGTGTTCCTAGTTCCATCATTGCTTATGCGATCATTGTATCCGTAGGATATGTGACCATGAGAATAATCAACTTCTAGTTAAGATTATGAAGCTTTGAATCAGACGATTGAAAGTATTTTTAGAAATATATCAACCTAATAAGTCATGAAACGTATTATTGTAGAGTAAACTGGAAATCCCAAAAAAACTAGTGCCCGTTGTAGCGTCGAAGGTCTTCAATTTGTTATTGTGGACATCTCGGCATTCTTCCCACACTTGAAGCATCAATTGCAAATTGTCAATTGAGCTCCGAAATGTTAGGGCTTCAGACCAAATTCCTCGAGCTTTCTTATTGAACAACAAACCCTACTAACCGAATATTTGCCCGAGCATGTCGTCATTTCGCGTTTACAATTTTGCAACCGTTATCTGATCTCCTATTCTGATGCCGTACATTACAAATTTTCACATTCCTCCTATTACAGACACGCCACCGGGACCTTGAATTTTGGGCTGGCTCGGGGCTCGTTCGGTTGGGTCGAGTGGAAACTTAATTTGAGGCGTCTATGTACAGGTGATGCAGAGGCGGCACAGAGTTTCAGTTTCCACGCAGTAGAACCATTCCAAAAAATGTCATCGATGTCATCGAACTTCTCCGGGGACTGTTGCTGCTTTCTATCGAAGACCAGATGGTATCGCAATCTTTGTGGTATGATTACTAAAATCTCGATAGTGGTGCCCCTAAACGGATTTCTTCGGTTGTGTCACAAGAGCCCCCACGCCTTCGATAGAATACCGTCGAATATCCGTCTCAGCCTCCATCCCCACAGTGAATTCCTTTGATGTTCCTCCGTCCAGGTTCTTTTTTCTTGCATTTTTGACGTACACTGTCAGGCACAATTCTATACGGTTGACAGTTATGCCACGGATTGCACCACATTGGTTTGTCCTAGCTTACTCTATCTCTCTCCATTTCTAACAAACCCTGGCTCAATCTTACTTGTTCTATCGTACTTCTTGTCTCGAGGTCTCATATCTCGCTTCGTTTCTCCGTCACAGTAGCTGCCGGCACATAACCTCAAATCTCTCCGAATTCGTCCCTGTTTTCCCGGGGATTTGTTCTGGTACGCAATTGCTCGCATCGTCCGGGATTGCGTAGGTGTTGCTTTTGCACTACCGCGTAACTCAATCCGGATCCTCGCTGTCATAGTTCCACTCCGCATTATCTAGTCATTTCACCAGAAGCTCTGTTCTTTAATGAACGTTTGGTCTTTCTACTGTTTTTCCGATCATTTGCCTCCCCTCATTACCGATCTGTTTGCACCATTGCAGTTGTTACTGGTTTCGCTGTTATCTTCTACCCCGTCTGACCCCAGTTCCATAGGTGATTTTTTACACTTTGCCTACCAAACTCTATTGCAATTGCCACGGTCGTTGGATTTGTTGATCACTCCTGAATCAGACCCCCAACCGCTTCCCACTTTTATCCAGCGGTTCAATCTTGATATCCACTCGTTCTGGAATACTTTACTGGCCCAAGTCCGTCAATTTGTGACCAGTTCTGTATCTCTTTCTGATCCCAAGCCACATCCCCAGATACGTTCATCATTTTGGTTTGACTTCTTCGACTACAAATACTTTAAGCGCAGACTCACTCGGACTTCGATCGCCCTAATTGCATCTTCTGCTGTTCTATTATACTACATCCTTGCACCTACTATCAACCCCCTGCCTGTCATGTTTAGTAAGCGTCCTGATAAACACACAACCGGGTTGATCAACATGAGAAACGATTGTTTCGCAAACCTGTCGATCCAAGCATACTCTTCATTACCGGGCCTCACAGAGTACCTCAATCAGTTTTATCTTGCATTTAAGCAGTTGAAGAATTTCGCGGATGCTCGTCACCTCGATCTCTCCAAGGTCCCCAAACCCAAGAGCAATACCAAATTCAAAAACTCAAACCATTTCGACATTCCCCTTCACACGGCACTTGCCCAGATCGTGAAAAAGCTTCAAGAGACCGAGCTTACCACCAGGACCATATCCGTATGGACATTTCTTCATTGCCTCGAAAAGATATTCAACGCAAAGATCTCCAGATCCCAACACGATGCGCAAGAACTCACACAATTAATTAATGAAACCTTGGAGTTTGAGAATTTGAAAATAAAGAGCTACCACAAATACTTAAAGCTACACTTGGCCACTCTCGTGGGTCCAAAGAACGTGCCGGCCCCTCAAGATTTCGATATCTTGGAACAGATAGAAGTTCCTGAATTTCCTTTCTCGGGTTTGATCTTGTCTCAGATGCAATGTTTATCGTGTAAAGGAGTTTCTAAGCCTATGTTTTCTCCATTTTTAATGCTTACCCTCCATACTCCAGAAAAAGCATCCACTGATGTTGAGACACTCTTGAACGAGAATGAATCAGAATCTATTGAAGGATACCAGTGCTTAAAGTGTAGAATAGGAAGAATTGTGGCTCAGGAAGATAGTTCAAGCTCGAGCGCTGCTTCCGAAACAGACCCAAAGAGCCTCAAGTTTATTCAGGATATTAGAACCCTCAATCAGGATAAATCGTTGAGCATTAATGAGGACTTAAATTCAGAGCTCGAAGAATTCATCAAGAATTATAAGAAAGACGGAACTGACATTTCCAAGGTTACTTCTACTGTTTTCAGAAAAACTCAAATTCTCAAACCTCCAAAAATCTTTGGATTGCACCTTTCCCGTTCTTCATTCAATGGTGTGGATGTTACAAGAAATCAATGCAGAGTTTCCTTCAAGGACCAGCTTATCTTGTCCATTGGCAAAGAATACCATGAGGAACTTCAACACTTCCAAACTGCTGCTGCTGAGGAGGCTGAGGCTACTGCAGATAGTTCTGAAGCTGGTAGTGGTGGCAGGAGAGGAAGCTCTCTCGAGGTGCTTCCAGCTAATGTTTTAACTCATGATGTAAACGATATGGAAGATGAAGAGGTACAGCGGGAAGACGTAGATGAAAAAGGAAATGAAGACGATGATGACGAAGATGAAATATCCACAAGCACTGATGGCGATAGTACAGCCAACGACACTGGAACCGCTACTGAGGGAGATGATGACGATGACGATTTGTCCGAAAACGATGATGTTGTATCTACAGCGCAACAATCCATCAATACCTCGGTTACGTTAAAAAATGGAACCTCTACGGGAGCAGGAACGAGGAATTCTGATCTGTCTACTTTAGCAACGAAGCCTATTGAAACGTTGAATAATGCTCCAATTACAGAAGACCAGACAGACAATTTAAAAGAACACTTCAAAAGGTTTAAATTCAATGATAATGATGTGTACAAATATCGTCTCAAAGCAGTTATTAGACACCAAGGTTCGCATACTCAGGGTCACTACGAGTGTTACAAGCGTAAACCGCTATATGTCAGGGATAAAGAAGGAACGATATTCAAATTGTCTCCTGAGATCATTGATGACATAAATGATCAAGGAGTGTACGATGTTGAAGAGGTGAAACTAGGCGAAAAGGTACCGGACTCCATTCCTATTGAGAAAATAGATTCCACCAATGACGCTCAATCAAGTAGGTTCAAAAAGTTTTCCATGTCCCGTTCTGGTAGTGTCAGAAGAACCTCTGGTGAAACTGACTCATCAAGGTCTAGATCCACTTCTAGTGCAGTTCCTGAAGATTTACAACGTACGGTTTCCCCCGAGGAAGAGCAAGGGCCAAGTGGATTCCGTCGTAAATTCTCAAACATGATGGGACGTCGTCCATCTGTTGTGCAAGGACATCCCGAGGAGTACAACATCCAGGAGATTATTCAGTCCGGCTTACAGACTCCGGCTGAATTATTAGTTGGAGATTTACAGCCATCAAATGATTACTTTTCATCTGCATTATCTAGTGGTGCATTTGAAAACATCGGTGGAGAAAGAAAAGCTTCCAATGGACAAAGCTCTAAGAAGGTCAAAATGAAGAAGATACCCTCGCTCATAAAATCTCCTTTCTGGAGAATTAGTGATTCACAGATCACAGAAGTTTCGAAGGCTTCAGTCTTGTGTGAAACTACAAGTGTTTATATGTTGTACTATGAGAGAGTAGACAGAAAACAAATTAAAGGACACTAAATAAGATTATACACTAAATACAAATCAAGATAACAATTAGAACAAAGTCGGCTTACTACTTATAATTGTGGAGTTGAACACATATCCGTTAAACCTATGCAACCCAGATGCGGGTACATCACAATTCAATTCTTCCACCGTTCCGTATTCACAGGAGTACCTTGGTGGACGGTCAGTGATGTGCTTCATAGGGCCCATATCTTGCCATTCAGTAGTTTTGATGGACGATTTCCAGCTGTTATACATGAGCGACCTCATGTGCGGCTGGAATTCAATAGTGATCGGACTATATGTTAATCGGGTCAGGACACTATTCGAAGTTGAGCAAGTGTAACTTCCAGAAATGGTAGTAGTCGTTGAACTCTTGAAACTATTGACATAGTTCAATGCCATTGTGAGGTTACCATTGTTACCAAGAGATACCCCGTACTCCTCGTTGATATTCAATTGTATTTTCGTCTTATGGGAAATGCCAACAGAGCCTGCGCCACTGCCTGAATCATCCTCAAAAGAGAGACAAGGACCAGCAGGTAACTTGATGTCCTCTCTAATGGGCGAATGGGTTTCGGAAAAATCAAACTCATGGTACACAAATGTGTCTCCATCCCTAACTCTGCGCCTCAACAGCTCATCACTAGTTTCCACGATTGTGTCCACGTCTGGAACCATTACTGAGTGTGTATCTTGAAAAATAAAGACAGACCTGGGAGATTTCTCTAAGACGTAGTTCATCTTTTCTGTGTTCAACTCGTCTCTATATGAGAGACGAAAAGCAGGCACATGGTGGAGTTCTTCATTCACCATCACTCGAACTTCATTTTGGTCCTGATCAGCCCAAGTATCTTGGTGACTATAAGTTTCGAAGAGGTACTGTTCCACAGCGTGATCGAAAAGAGATGTTACGGCAGGGTCGGCAGAGAAGAGGTCTAAGTTGACTGCATTGACTTCGTAATTTTGGGATAGGTACTTCGAAATGTCATCAACTGGTACTGCTGCTGCACTCAAACTGAAGTAAAATAGTACTAAACTTTTGAATAATCTCATTGTGAACGTGGTCGCAGGATAGTTACAAGACTTTAAGAAAGCGAATTCATATTTATATACCCATGGTTAACAGTATAATATTGCTAGTTTCTTTTTTTCCGATTAAGCGTACGTTTTTTTATACTCTGTTTATATGTCAATTAGAGAAACAATTGAAGGTGCTTATCTGGTTCGCAGCTTAAAGTTGCAGCCTCTTTTTTTCACTATGGGTCGATTATGTAATCGGGTTTAGTTGAATCATACTGATGCCCTTGAAGTCTAAACTGCCTTAACAAACAGTACTTTCAACAACACGCATATCAATAGTATTCACCGGATAGGCATTTTTAAGCCATAAGCTAAGCTTCTACCACGCCTCATATTCAGGACAAATGAACACAGGAGAAGCTCTGAAACACACCCCAGGTGTGATAGAACCGGAAATATCAACTACTAGCGAGCCAAATAGAAAACCCTTCACGTCCCGTCCAATAGCGCCTCCATCCGGGCCAGTGCGATCTTCTCTATTGAAGCCAGCTACTACATTTCCCTCTGCAAACTCAACACAGCGCGTGTCTGGAGGCTTATCTGTACCAGGAGCACAATCAAGAAGAAAGGTTGTACTAAAGCCGGGACATTCTCCTTTGGATTGGGCAGAGAAGAACTCTAAGATACCTAGTCATGTTCTCCGTGGAGTTCCACCTAACACACCACCTCCACAGTTTGTCAGAGTATCGAAAGAGGAATTGAAAGAGCACAAAAGTTTAGACGACTGTTGGACCAGTATCAATGGCAAGGTGTTCAACATCACTCCGTATGTTGATTTTCACCCTGGAGGAGTAGATGAAATCATGAAATGTGCGGGCCGTGATGGCACTGCCCTTTTCAACAAGTACCATAGCTGGGTCAATGCTGACAGAATGCTACAAAACTGCATGATTGGAATCATAAAGAATTAAATGTTGTATTTAATATATATTTTTCCCAATAACCAAACTATCCAAATCCCAATCATGGTTCTCTTTGGGTATATATCCTACCAACTGCTCTTCCAAACCGATTCCAATAAGATGCGGAGTTCTTTTGAATTTGGAAAAATATACGTTTAGAAATTCGTCATAGAAGCCTGCTCCATGGCCTATACGTTGTTTGGTAGTAGTGAAACCGACTCCAGGCACAATTATCACGTCTAACTCTTTGCCTTCTTCTAATATGTCTGTGCCTTCTGTTGGTTCTAGAAGTTGGTATCTCCCTTGAGGTTGCAAGTTCATTACATCCTCATACGTGGGCACGTTAAGCATGGAGAGAAAGTTTGATTTCCTCCCCTGCTTCTTTATAGTATTGCACCTAGGCAAATATACCACTTTACCCAGATCAAAGCAAGTCTTGATTAACTTCTTAGTTTGAACTTCCAGGTCTGGCATATTCATATAGAGAGCAATTCGTCTAGCGTCTAGAAAAGGCTTATGCTTCCTCAATGCTTCGATGATGTCCTGGGATTGGAAACGAATTGATTCTTGACTTACTGTCTTGAGCTTAGTCTTGATCGACTTCCGTAATTGGGATTTGGCATCCTTTATTGCAATTGACATTGAATTAAACTAAGGAGACTTTAAGGAGGTGGGGGGTACAAGTCAATGCTGCTTCAAGTTTTCATCAAGCTCAAGTATTTGCAGAGATATTTGGATCATTTTTGTCCGGGATAAGTTAGTTAGTTGGAAATATGATTCCAGAGTAAAAACAAAAAAAATGCGCAAACCCGGAATCGAACCGGGGGCCCAACGATGGCAACGTTGGATTTTACCACTAAACCATTTGCGCTAACTTGTAGGAAATACGAATCGCGTTCGGCTCCGGTCACGCTACAGTCATGTGATTTGTGTCACGTGATGTTATTTTTATGATAGTCCTAAGTAGTCTTCTACAGTGAAAATCACATTTCCTCTTAAAAAAAGGGCAGAACCAGGAGATGAGATTGCATTGTTAAGAACACCTCCACTTCAATTCTAAAGCTTAGGGGCAATAGCTGTAAGCTGTTAATCTCTTCAGATCAAAGCAAGTTTTATGAATTTACATTTTTTGTGTTTTTATGCTGAATTCTAATATTTTTAAAAATGATTTGTGAACGTATATGACTGATCCCTGCCAAGGAAGTTCGATGAATAGTGTATGAACTTTGAATGAGTAATCTTAAGATACATCATGGAAAGGTTTCCTCTAGCTCGACACTTTTCTTCCAGTAGTAGATGCACAGTAAAGGCATCGGGCATATGCGATGATAAAAATCAGCTTTTCAACGTTGAGAGAATAACGAATCCAACTAGCCAAAGCGACTCTTCGTGTAAGTCTCTGTATTCGTAATATTAATCTCAAAAGTATTATGAAAATCCGACCCATTGGTTGTGAAAGTCTCCTGTTGTTGTTTGGAGATACGTTATATTTTCGCAACCTGAATTTTGCGATCTTCTCGAAGACTGAAAATTTCAATTTTTATCCCCAGTATCAGACGACTACTAGCTAAAAAGAATCAAAGAGATGGCTGACTTGGCAACCAAAATAGAAGTCATATCGATAAATGATAAAACTGAACTGCCTGAAGAGGGTCCAGTGGAACCTCATGAGAGACAGCTAGTTGATGCCGTCATAGCGATCTGGAAAGAAGACCCAGATACTGAACAGTTGGGAATCAAGAAGCTCCATGCCTTGGTTTTGAAAAAGCACAGCAACTGGAAAGTCTCCGATAAGAGGGTAAAGCAACTGTTGAAAAAGTTTGGGTTGCTTACTACCAATGTCCAGTTTACCTATGCAAACGAAATCAAGTCTGAAGTCACTCCAGATATTGTCTTGCCTGAAAAAGTTCAAATCGTGATGTCATCCAAACGTGGAAAAGGTTTGTATGCAAAGAGAAACATTCCAAAGGGAGAATTACTCTGGGAAGAATTGCAACTTTTCTTCATTGCTCCATTGGAAAACATCAATTTGATGAAAGCTGGCAAGGCATGTGCATACTGTGGATTGTCCTTACAACAAAACACTATCGTATTGAGAGGCCTCGATTGCAACGTCTGTGCTGAAGTATGGTGCTCTCAGACATGTAAGAGGGCCGATCTGGTAGTTCATGGCCAGCTCAAGCATGACATCTATAACCCCAACAAAAAGGGTGCCAAAATCATCGATGCTGGGGCATTCTTGAAGCTTCAGGATTACTGTTTGAAAGAACAGTGGAACGCCTTATATGCTATTACTATCATCTATGCCAACATCTTATTGGACAAGAGCGGGGTTAAGGGGAGACAATTTAGAGCCATGGCTCGTGTATCCCAAGATACGAGATACAAAGCATTAAACTCTTCGGCCGGTGCTTTTGATAGTCTACAAGGTGGTGCATTATTTGTGCAAGAACAACAAGAAACGTTATGGAAGCAAGGTTACGAATACTTCTTGAGAGTATTTCCAAAGGCCGCTTCAAACGGCATCGATCTCAAAGAATTCTTGTTCATGATGGGTACTTACAATATCAATAACTTGGACTCATCGATATTTCTCATTCAATCCCACTTGAACCACAACTGTGATCCAATAACTTCAGTTGAGACCCAAACAAAGAGGTCGGCAGGTTTGAAAGTATATGCCGCTAGAGACATCCGTGCAGGGGAGGAACTTACCACATCTTACGTGAACCCAGCCCATTCTGTACAACAACGTCAACGTGAGCTCAGAGTTAATTGGGGATTTAATTGCGCTTGTAACAAGTGCAAAGAAGATTTGAATATTCAGCAACGTAGAAAGTCTTCTAGTGGTAATGCCAACCCAGCAGATGTCAGAAAACTCCTCGCAGAAACTAAGCAAGAACTTGGAGACGATTCGATTGAGCTTCTTGCTGCTCCTGTACCAGGCGAGAGAAGAAAATCAGTTCGGTTTGATGAAAAAGTGCTATCCGTTGAAGAATCGCAAAATCCTAAATAGTTAGACAAGTATACATATATATCGCATGGTAGGAATCTCCTGTTTCCCCAAATACGGCTTTCATATTAAGTTGCACGACGTAGACAGAATACGCATAAGCCTAAGTCAATAAGGGCCAGTAAGAGACCAGAAGAATTGAACATCGTTGCTCCTGAAGGACAAGAAATACCGTTATTGGTCCGAACTATGTCGAGGAGCTCAACTCTTAACGTAAGAGCGGTACGTTAGCTCAGTGTAAATACCGGGATCGAAGTTCCCTTAATCGAATAACGAATACCACCCAATCACTATCTCTCCAAAGTTTTTCAGGGTTAAAAACCACAATAACCGGCTCAAGGGATGATACATATACGCTCTATTAAGGTCACTCGGTTCTCAAACCCATGTTGCACTACTTGCCATTTCTTGATGTTTTTCAACTTTAAACTTACTCTTCCGATCCGGAGTCCAAAAAATCATGATGAAATTTTTCGATGTAGTGAGAGTACAATTGAAAAGTTGAAAACATTACACACCAGAGCTAAAACACAACAGAGCATTTACGTCCTTCCTTTATACAATTACACGAGTTTCTATTAGGTGGAAAGCAGCGACTAAATCATAGCAACTACATCATATTCACTTTGGTCCGTCAAAAAGCTTAAAGCGTAAATCAAAAGAACAACTTCGATGGATAGATACGATAATACTTACTTGAATGAAGAGTTGCAGTTGCAGCCGCCAGAGAGTGGACCCACACAGAACATCGTGGATGAAGCTGAGTTGTTGGCCGCCCAAGCAGCAGCTGAAGAAGCAGCAGCTCAACAGCAACAACAGCCCGGAGGTGCCTTCAACAATGTTGGACAGGGTCTTACGGGGAAGTTCCGTGATATGATGATGCAATACTGGCAAGAGACCATCAACCTGATCGAGCATGACGACCATGACTTCAAAAACCACCAGTTGCCACTCGCCAGAATCAAGAAAGTCATGAAGACAGATGAAGATGTGAGAATGATAAGTGCAGAGGCACCCATTTTGTTTGCCAAGGGCTGTGATGTTTTCATAACTGAATTAACCATGCGGGCGTGGATTCACGCTGAAGAGAACAAACGTAGAACCCTTCAGAAGTCGGATATAGCAGCTGCTCTTACGAAGAGTGACATGTTTGATTTCTTGATCGATGTGGTGCCAAGAGAGGAAGAGAAACCAAAGAAGTACTCACTGACCAGAGGGTTCGCAGGGCAGCCACCTTCGTCGTCGTCGCAGCCTTCACAACAGCAGCCACTTCAACAAACACACGCCTCAGTGCCTCGAGAATCTTCCCTTCATGCACAACAATCACTCGAGCAGGAGGGCAAAGACGAAGGTGAGTTAGACTTGAAACAAGAAGGCGAAGACATTTTACAGCAACAGTTGTTGCACCAGCAAATGATACAACTGCAATTGTTGCAGAAGGAGGAGGAAGGTAATCCAAACCTCAACAACATTCAAGAACCGAATTACCAGACTTTTCCTAATTATCCTCAGGGATACCAAGAAAATTTCTAGCTTCATCAGGTAGTTAAGTGTTGTACCTTCGTCCGTACAAATAGAGGGTTCAATTCTTCTCTTTGCTCTACAACCTCTATGTTCTTTCT
This sequence comes from Kodamaea sp. yHQL451, assembly GCA_030578635.1. NCBI lineage: Eukaryota > Fungi > Ascomycota > Pichiomycetes > Serinales > Debaryomycetaceae > Kodamaea > Kodamaea sp. yHQL451. The sequence goes on from JAKTXX010000005.1 coordinate 703,440, forward strand.
GGAATCGGTCTTTGAGGACAACTTTCAGAGTTCACCAGAAAAATAATTAACGACATCATGTCAGCTAATCAAAACTTCTAGATCCACTAGTTTCTAATGATCGGCGTTTATTCCTCTTTTATTTCATCTACGTATTATTAAATACATGTACTATATACTACTTGCAAACTATCAAATATGGCAAATCTAGAATAGGTCATCAAGTGTAGGAGAGACAAGTATCCCGGAACATCCCGATCTTGCAATCCTTCAGTTCCACTTCAGATATACTGTTTCGTGAAATCTTCTTAGATACCGTTCTTCACTCAATTGATTGGCTCATACTTACTTCCCCACGCTCACAAAGATCATAAATATTCCTTAGCAATTTTACTTTTCGGAGCCATAGCAAAACCCGATTATATTAGCTCCACCCTTGCACCACACTGTCATTTACAATTGCTAGACCTCCGCAAATATAAAAGGTCATGTTCAGCCGGGTGTTATTGAGGAGTTCTTTGCGTAACTCAGTTAGGTATCCACCTAGAAAGTTAGCAAAAATGACCCTTATTACTATATCGCAGGCATTGGACGATTCTTATACCAAACACAAGATAATTCCAGATGTTGTTGACAAGTTCGAAACTCAAGGATTGTTGACAATTGAGTACAACCAGAAGCAAGTAGCATTGGGGAACACCCTAGCAGTTTCTGACACGCAAGAGAAACCAGTCATCCAATTCACACCGAACCTGCCAACTCAAGACGGAAGGATTGAAGGAGTCGGAAAGGATGATAAATTCATTTTAGTATTGACCGACCCAGATGCACCATCAAAGACCGATCGCAAATGGTCTGAGTATGCACACTGGCTTATTACTGACTTGGAAATCAAAGGTGAGGAAGAAGCATCAAACTACATATTGGATTACTCTAATGGTAGAGCACTTTTGGATTACCAGGGAGCTGCCCCCCCACCTGACACAGGAAAACATCGTTATGTTTTCCTCTTGTATAAACAAGACCCACTGGTCAAACTGATCACATCCATTCCACCCGGGAGACAAAATTGGGGAACTGGTGTACATGGCAGTGGTGTGAGAGACTGGATCAACAAGAACGCTCCAGCCCTGAAATTGTTAGGGGTGAACTTCTTCTATGCGCAGAATGAAGAGAGCAATCAAAACTAGGCTGAAATGTAATTTCATGGTACCATGTCTGTACAAAGCTAGTTTGAAGATAACTACATCGTCTCTTTCATTATTGAACGAACCATTCCAATGACTTTCAGTTCTATACCTTGTAGCGTTAATTTTTAATATGATACATCTTACATACCACTATGAATCACCTTCCCCTTAGTGAGCTGTAATCCATGGGACTTATCACGATACCTTTACCCTTGTGAGCACCTCTATATATGGTCTCTATAATGTCGATCATTTCTTGCTTATTTCCTATAGGAAAATTGAGTTTATTGTTGTTCCCTGTTCCAAAATCACACATCATGTGTTTATTTCGATAGAAAAACATCACGGTGAAGGGATCATCATCAAGTTCATACATTTGATTAAAGTCCTTGACTTGATCTATATTGCACAAGTATACCGATGCGAAATTCTTCACCTTTTCCAGTATTTGATATAGGATTTCATCGATGACCATACATTCGGATTCTTGTTCTTGACCAAATCTGATAACTACCAAGCGATCATCTTCAGAAAGAATTGCTTGATCCACGTGCCAACCTGTCCTCAAATGAGGCAAGAACACGGACCCCATGTTTTGGTTTCACTTTCTGGCAGATTGATATGATCTCGTGAAAGGATATGATGACATCACTTCGGATGATCATCTTGAGTAGTAAATTTCTCTACAGCGAAAGGATCACGTGCAACAAGTTGCAGCCAAATTTCTTGGATTGTTGGTACGATTTGTTTAAGTTGTCTTTACTAATACATGCTTAGGTGTATAGAGCCTGAATATCTATAAAATTGGTAGAATCCTTCTATATAGAAGTATCAGCATTGCCCAGAATCTTTTTTTTAATTAGTAGGCCCTACTGCAAGCATGTTTCGGAATTCGCAACCACCTTCAAATATTTAATATCGTTCGAGAAACAGTCTACTCCTCTCCCTCATCAGACAAGATGAAACAGCTCACTAAAAGAAGAAGCTGGATCTTATCAAAATGGCGCAAAAATAACCAAGATCAACCTTTAAGCAACCAGCTATCCGATTTGGAGATGAACAGAGAGCTAGTTGAGTCGAAGGAAACAGAGAGTTTGCAACAAGCGCCTAGTTCATTTGCGAACACGTCAGATAGTTCGACGGTATCTTCTCTCAAAAATTTTGATTCAATCAGTCTATTCTCAACGGGAACGACAAAAGGTCTTACATTACCTACTAGCTTCAATCCTTCGCCACTAGTCAATACCTATTCTGGCATACCTTCGAGTCGATTGACGTTGCCAGATCATTCTCAAAGGCTCGCCTACGAACTCATCATTTCTGAAGCAGCAAAAACCAGTGAATACGAAAATGAGTTCTATTTCAGTTGGAATGTATGGTCTTACAAGAAGGAGTCCTGGGATAGAGAGCTAGTTGTGAATTCAATAGTGGCAACTCCGCACGATCACCACTTATTTTTCACCAATGAATTGCAAGAGATATTGCGAGAAGGGCGAAAGGTACACGTTTTTAGACTGGGTTTCATGCCAGTAAAAAGAAGCTTGGATGAAGGCTACACAATAGAAATCCAGGTCGAGAGTGATCTTGCATGCCTTTTTTTCGAAAAGATGTCCAAGTTCATTTTATCGAACAAAGTCTATAGTAGTATGGAGGCAATCTTGAGTACGTTCTTTTTTTTTTCTACTTTGGAACTCACTAACATTTTAGTATCCATTTGTGGCATTACCTTTAAGCAACTAGAGCATTACGCAGTCTTGTCATTGTGGATTCACCCATTACATTCTTCCTTGAATAAGGAACCCATAGTCAGTCAGATGTTGCAACTTCTAGAGTGTCTCAGATATGGCTTGACTGATTTCCTCCCTCTTTTAGAACGGGTGATCCTAATGGATAATGGAAGCTTGCAAACAACAGTGATTGATGCTAATTAATTTTAAGATTAAAGACTGATTTGTTGGGGAGTAGGGAAATAGAGAGTATAACCAATTGCAATCGAATACTGTCTTCACTAATGTCGCGAACATATTTATAATATAATAGATCTATCTATGACTGAGCACTGCTTGCTTCAGGTCGAGTTCTAAATCTCGATTTACTTTTCGCTTTGCTTTCAATGTAACATCATTGTTCGTTCCAAAATCTAATTCAAAAGTGGAGATAAGCTAGTCAACCCTTGAGTGAAGTCCTCAATCAAGTCTTCAACACTTTCAACCCCCACACTTACTCTTAGAAGAGTTGGAGTCACACGTTGATCGCTCATAGCCCGCCATTCTATTAAACTTTCAACACCACCTAAGGAAGTGGCGTGAATAAAGTATTTCAATCTTGAAGGAAATGTTTTTGCTGCTTGTTCATTTACAAGCGTAATTGTAAATACAGGAGAGTGACCGTTAGGCAATTGGTGTTTGATGTATGCATCTGTCTGTAACGAGCCGTGCTGGACACCTGCCAATACTGGAAATCTCTCTTTATTATCAACCAAAAACCTCACAAGCTTCGTGGCACTTTCCGATTGTCTCAAAACTCGAAGTTCGAAAGTTCTTAGACTTCTAAGTAGGAGAGAAGATTCTAAACTTGCTACTATAGTACCCAAGCAAAGTCTATCCTCCAACAATCTATTTTTAACGTCTAAGGACTTGGTAATGAGGAATCCTGCTAACAAATCACTATGCCCACCAAAGAACTTGGTTGCAGAATGTAAAATCATATCCGCACCAAATTTAAATGGATCCTGCAACGGTGGAGGTGCAAATGTCGAGTCAACCAAAAGAAATGCGCCCTTGGCATGGGCCTTGTCGGCAAACTCTTGGATATTGAATACGGTTCCGTTGGGATTGACAGGAGTTTCCAAAAGCACCAAATCCCCTTGGCTTAACTGATCAAGTCCCTTCAAATCCACTTGCTTGAGACCATAATTTCTAGTGAATATGTTAGCTATGCCAACGTTTCCATGATATACCTGACCAGCGCCCAAAACCTTCGGATTAAAGTAAGTCAAAGCAGCATAAAAAGCACTCAACCCCGACGAATAGGCGACCACATGACCTCCAGTTACGGAGCCAACACTTGCCTCGACCTGCTCCGAGTTCGGATGATTTAACCTCGAATAGTAGAGGCCTTCACCTACAATTTGAGGCATATGATCTGCTATTTTCACGAGCTGATCAGGATCACTATTGTATTTGAATGTTGTTGAAATGTTGATGGGGGATACAACATCGGGTACACGTGAAAGCTCGTCTGCCCCATGGATCAATCTAGTTGAGATTCCAGTCATTTTACTTTACCAATCTTGAATTTAGCAGGCTTTGTGGGAATTACGGACTTATATTCGTTATCATCACGTGGCATCGACTACTTATCTGTGGCTTCGGTATATGCATGATTATTATGTGATCCTAGTACATGATGCCGAAAAGATTTACAAGATTAGCGATGTAGTGCACGGTTTGACGTACCACATTCTGCTCCTTTCCAACGTCTAGGCTCAAACAATTGATGCCCGCTCTGCAGGCAGAGTCCCTGCAGTTGATACCAATTGGTCTCATCCACAGCTAGTGAGAAAATTACATCGCTAGTGCAAACTCTCGGTATTACGAAATTTTTAATTAGATATCTACACCGATCGGGGTCGACGAATCAACATAGTAAACTATAGTCACTATCAAACATATGTTTGAATGTAACTTGTCAGACAGCCTCTTATACCCACCCAAAACCTTTTCATCCGAAGATGCATAAAGTGAAGGGTAAAGATCATCGCTCCTCTCGAAACTATCAAACACAAGGCTTGATAGTTTACTCTGAGGCAAATAAGTAGATGACATGGTTGCGAAGAACCATGGTCAAACTAAACAAATTCTCACTTTGAGGGTATAAGGGTATCTCACTCATCAACCAAGTTGGATTCAGTGGCTCTTTTGAAGAGTCAAAGAGGGACGTGACCTATAGAAATGATCCTATGAAGTACGTCGACAAAGAAAAAAGAGATAAAAGGAAAAGGTTCTTGCAACCTTTCAAATTTATACTCCATTGAGAGTATAGTGTATCACAAAATCCAAAGGTTACCCGGATAACCTTTTTATAGGTTTACCACGAAGTTGGCTAGTTGAATAATTCTTTGAAGACTCTACAAGGACACCCAGATATAGGTATTTTGAGGGGGGTGGGACAATGATTGTACCGTATTGGCGTGCAGGTAGTACGACATAATACAATAAGCTAATATTCTTTGAGTGTAGGTCTTCTTGCTAATTCAACTTGATGTGTATGCTCTTGACAACTGCACCCTAATATTCACTCATACCTGATGGTAATCTGCTGTTATTGATGTTTATCGTTAGATCACAATCCAATTCACTGGTACCTTAGCTTCACGCTTAGGGCAAATTCAATATAATTTTTCTAACAAAGTATGCAGTTCGACCTAATTCATTATTATTTTTGGAAATAGAAATCTGCAGGCTGAAGCAAGATCTGCAATAAATTTGGGCTGCGAAATTACTTGAAAGCTAAATTTGGAATTGTTCTACGAATGGAGTTTTTTCATTAAGTGTATTTTATCTAGCCTATATACCTTGTGTTAAGAATTGAAAGAGAGAGTATAGAAGATACATAAGGCTTGAGGCATTGAACAGTGCCCACAGCAGAAATACCATTTGTATGTACATCTTGCAAAGAGAAAAAAATTAGGTATGCTGATAGTTGACAGTTTCGGTAAATGAAGTAATGATAATAAAATAAATATCAATGACAATTTATTGTCAGCGAACATTAAGTACGAACACCGCAAGGTCCACACAAATTGCAGCTCTTCAAAAGTGGGATGATCGGTACTTGGGGATTTTCAACGACATGAATTTAACCAGTTCGCATGCGAAAATCTCGAGAACGCTCGAACTAGATAGAATGCTTTGAGGAAGTTTCAACTTTAATGGTCTCCTCGGTTTTCTTCAAACCACTAGAACCATCCTCCAAATCATCAGATTCTTCGGCAACAATACCTTCACCCATTTGAGAAGTGTCAAAGCCGTTTGCTTCCAAGTACTCCAAGAATTCTTCATCTTCTCTGTTGATGGCGTCTTGAGCAACACTTGGGCAGAAAACCAAACAAATGATACCGGAGAAAACACACATAGCCGAGGATATGTAAAATGGCATTTGGTTACCTCTGTTAGGATTGGTCTTACTAGAAGTGTTCTTAATGATGACTGGGAAAACCCAAGTTCCGACGAAAGCACCAATCTTACCAACAGCAGCGGCAATACCATAGTATTGTCCTCTGATTGGGGTTGCACTGGTCTTTGAAGCCAATAAACCAATGTTGTTACCTGGACCAAATTCTCCTAAGGTAGTAAAAATACCGTAAACAACCACAAATGCTCCAATGTGATGTTTCAATGTAGGGTAACAAGCGGCCATGATGAAACCGATGATAGCTTGAACAATCACACCAACTCCAAGAGTTAAACGTGGTCCGAAGTAATCAGCAGCGATAGCACCTAAGAAGGTACCTGGGATATAGAAAAGGTTGAAAACAACATTCCAACCAAAGGTTTTGTAGATGTCTCCGTTAGGAATAACTTGGCCAATGATGTAGGTAGAGTAAATACCGAACGAGTATGAACCGAAATCATAGATAAACCAAATCAAAGATACAATGATCAATCTGAACCAGTAGAATTTAATGACCAACCACAATGGGAACTTCTTGACCTTCTTCATGTGCAACTTATCAAAAGCCGCGGAATCCTTGACCTTCAATCTCATGAAGAAAAGGGCAATTGGTGGTATAGCACCTAATCCAAGAGTCATTCTCCAGACTGCGGTCAAGTGACGATGACTGAAAATCCAGAGCAAAACAAGAGGAACGAATGCACTAATGATGAACCCAAGATCAATCATAGAGTTGGTAAACCATGAGAAGTAACGGTTTCTGTGTCCAGGTGGTAACATGTTGGCAAATTCCGAAGCCATTACAGAAGCAGTTGGGTATTCTGCTCCAATGGAGATACCCAAAAAGAATCTCATTGCGACGATAGCATTGAACAAACCAGTAATGCTTCCTCCAGCTCCCCAGGTAGCAGCAGCAGTAAGGATGGTGAATAAGATCATCATTGAGGTGGCTGCCATTAATCCACCTTTTCTGGCAATTCTATCAGCGATATAACCGAAAGACAATTGACCGACAACGGTTCCGACGAAAGCAATAGATGAAACATTATTTATAGCGTGTGACTTAGTGTACTCATCTTTATAAAGTTGACCCAAACAATAAGAGACAGTACTGATGGAGTTATTAATGTAACCATCAGAAAACAACCCAGCACCAGCAACAAAAGCGGGCCACAAGTTCTTGGCCTTTACTTTTTCAGCTCTTTCCCAACCTTCTGGTTGTTCGTCTTCAGCAATGAGCTGATCTTTGTTCTTTCCAAGGGTAATTTCTCTACCTAATTTTCTGGTCCATCCAAATGCAAACGCATCGAAGGACTTTGGTAAATCTCTAGTAGCCATAGTGAGTTATGTGTAGTGGATATTTTCAAAATGTCAAAACTTTAAAGACAATATTCCGCGCAGGTCGAGTAACTAATGTTAACAAGTACTGCTACAGGTAGTAGAGCTTTATAGAAGAGGCTATAGTCGCTGAGATATTTAGAGTTGATCTGAGGGGATGGAATATTTTAAACGCAAGATCCGTCCGCCTTCTTATACAAAAATTTCAGAAACAATTAAATTACTAGTAAGCCTGATCTGCAAGAGTGTGTACGGCATATGCTGGAAATAATGCTTCAATAGTTTATTTGCAGGAATTGGAAATATTATCCCGTCAAGTGATAAGCACAAGATAAAAGAAATTGGAGAAGGGACTGCATTTTTGTGTCATAGGAGGTGTCACTCAAGCTTGCCAGATTGACAGTTGGAGAGTTTAGGTGGGTATAATCCCGTGTAGAGACCAAGGCCCCTGAAGACAACAAGGTATAGTTTAGATCTGGTTTATGACAACCTTCGACGGTTTAGTTTGCTCTAAGTCGTAGGTTTTACGGGCGATTCGAAACAATTCCAACGTGGGCCGGGGGCGCAATGACCGATTCTGAAAACCTGTTGGCCGTACACGTGGGTGTCGAACGGCTCCGTGTGACAAGGTTACGGAAGTGCGTACGAAAGTGTCTAAATTACTCTATACAGAAGTAAGAATGTGCCATAATTACACGGCATGAACATCTTCAATGCGCCTATTGTACCTCGTCATGGGCCATGTGGTCAAGATCAATAAACGATGCAATCCACCCGAGATTCTTTGCTTCGCTCATCGTTGAAGTTGGTCCGTTGGACAAAACCGCACAATTCCGGAAGGCTTTTTTTCATTGCTGAGCTTTTTGTCACAAGACACTCCACCATCTATACAGTTCCCCTCACGGTACAAAGAAATTAGTTAGATTTGTCCGTTCGAAGCCACCACGTTTAGGTTTTGATGCTTGCCAGGACTAATTAACCTCCTTTGGCCTTTATTGAAGGAGACAATTGCGGAATTCCCAATGGGGAAGCTATACCCCTTGGTGGTGATGAACATAGAGAAGCGCATCTCGTGCATGCATGGCATTAACAGTTCGGCTAGCCCACGGGGAACAACTGCGCATCTCGACTTTGCAGCGCCTGGAAATCTAACGGGAATACAATGTTGACGTTTGACTTGAGTCCTGATCTGAATGCAGAGTGCTCGTTCGCCCTACTGCTCTCTAAGGATTAGAATGTCACCTCATACGATTAAAATAAACATTGCAAAGTTCATGGTGGATGCGGAATAGCAGCGCGATTTCAAGATCAACCCACTACAGATGATCTACACGTGTAGAGCCACACAATTAATTGCGGTTAACGGTGTTTGTCAAGATCGAGGCTTATCTTTCATCGAGACACGTTAGGTTCGCGTATTATTAGTAGAATAAGTGGTGGCACGCAACTATTGTTACAAAATTTTACAAAGGCGGAGTCTTTAAAATGAATTCTAGAAGCTCAATTGATGATTTACAATGCAAAAAATGGCCTTGAATTAACCTATGTTACACAAGCGCATAGTTGTGAAACAAAACGGCTAGAAGTATGACGACTCGAGATAAAACGGCTCGAAATGCGTAATTAAAGATGTAATGATCTTAGTTTCTCGAGGAAAGCCGTGAATTGAGTATCATGTTGTAGATTCACCTCCACTCAACGGCCCAATTCAATTTTTCTCCGGCTTTGAATGGAACGACGGTCAATCCTTTGCTATTCGCAATAACCTCCGGCACAATAATCTCTCTCTTAATTAACCAGACTCTCTTTTCATCCTTTGCAACGTCCCCTAATCTATAGAACAGAATTCCATTCTTGCTGACAAAATTGTTGATATTTTCTAATTTTCCGTGTTCATCAAAGACTTCCGCAACATAACTTAAAGCGTGGCTTTGGGTATACACTCCAGCACATACACCCACATGTGTGCTCTTAGCTTCGATTGGATGCGGAGCCGAGTCGGAACCAAAGAAAAACCATCTTTCACCACTTGTAGCCGCATCTATCAAAGCTCTCAAGTCGCGTGGAAATTTAGCGACAGGTTTACAGTAATTGATTGGATTTCCAGCCCAATTATCGATTGTTAAAGATAAATGGTGTGCTGTGATGGTTCCTGCCACGTATACCTCGTCATCGGGCCCGGTGCTTTTGTTCAAATCACGGATCAACTCAACCGCTTCCTTAGTTGTGCAATGCTCCAAAATTATTTTCAACTTAGGAAAATCTTTGTGCAATTTTCTTAATGCTGGTAAAAATTTTGGTTCAGCATTCAATATGTGAATATCGTCTTCTTCACTAGCCGTCTCCTTTTTCACTCCGGGCTTTTCCCCGTGTATGTTAAGGATCAAACCTTGCTTTTCCATCACCTTAAAAAGAGGGTAGAACGAACTGAAATCGTTGGGGTCAACTCCGAACTTCGAATTGGTTGTGACACCAGCCGGGTAACATTTGATTCCATGAATGTAGCCTTTGGATGCAGCTTCTTCAACAAGCTCTTCTGTCAATTCTTTCGATAAATAAAATGACATCAAAAACTTGGTCTGTGGACTCAACCTCTCAAGCTGCTCTCGATACTGAACAACACGTTCAATCGTAGTAACGGGTGGAACTAAGTTCGGCATAACATAGGCAATTGATACACCGCCTTGCTTTACCGTGGGGGTAATTAACTCCATCATATCTCCATCCCTCAAGTGCACGTGTAGATCTGCAGTGACTCCTAATTCAATTTCTTGGACCATTTTGCGATGTTCGACTGTTCTTCGTCTTAAAGTAACTCTACTCATAGCTTTTCATTGAAAAATTGAAATCTAGAAAATATATCGTTGCGATATTGCGACATCGCGACATGCTCTTATCTTATACCTTAAGCAGCTTTTTTAGACGACAACGCAACAAACGATTCACTTACTGGTACATTCATATTTGTGCACAATGGTCACTCCACTATGCGCTACAGTTGTTCTAAACGAACGAAAGAGTCTATCTAAGCGAGAACGTTTCTTAATTGGAGAACGATTTTGTACCGTTATGCGTAAATTCCTTCAACGTATTTCTATCTAATTATTCTTGCGTTTTGTCAGATTTGGCATCATCTGCTGTTTCGTTGATTACGCTCCAGCCCATTCTTTTGTTGAGTTTCTCGTACTTGGCTCTATCTCTATCTGAAACACTAGGGTGAATACTTGATAAAGCCCGTGTAAAATCGTCGTTTGTTACCTGAATGTTATCATCGACTTCTCTATCTTCGTAGAATCCTGACGCATCCAACTGCTTTATTTGTTGACCATGAAAAAATTTGTTCTTTAAGGCCAACACACCCGCCTCTCTAACTAAAGAGGATAAGTCAGCACCGGAAAAGTTTCTACACCTCTCATCCTCTGCAATACTATTCAAATCGACGTCGTCACTTAATGGAGTCTTATTAGCAATGACCAAGGTTTTCAAAATCTCAAACCTTTCTTGACTAGTTGGCAACTCGATATACAATGTTTTGTCGAGTCTTCCAGGTCTAAGCATTGCTGGATCAATCATGTCTGGTCTATTCGTCGCTCCAACAACAAAGACTCCCTTTCTATCGTTTAGGCCATCAAGCTCTGTTAACAAAGTATTGACCACACGCGAACTTGACTCGGAAAGTGAAGTATCTCTCCTAGGAACCAAAGCATCCAATTCATCGAAAAATATTATACATGGTATGGATGCACGAGCTCTTTGAAAGACTTGCCTTACAGCTCTCTCGGACTCACCGACATATTTGTTTAATAACTCAGGCCCTTTGATTGAAATGAAATTGGCTCTGGACTCATTTGCAACAGCTTTTGCCAATAAGGTCTTACCACACCCTGGTGGACCCCACAATAAAACTCCAGCTGGCGCTGATATACCCACCTTCAAATACAATTCTGGTTTTTTGATCGGTTGAACAATGCACATGTGTAATTCCATTCTGATGTGGTTCAAAGCACCCACATTCGACCACGAAACGTCCGGAACCGTCGCAAACCCTTCTCTCTTGGCAGTTGGTTGAATAGTGGGTAATGCTGTCAAAAAATCAGAGTATGTTATAGACAACGGGGCCAATTGCTCTTCGGTTAATGGGTTTGGATGGCTGCGCAAGAATTGTTGTATGGTCGAGTATTTTTCAACGTCTGATTTGTTCCTAAATTTGTCAACTAATCCTGATTGAGGTGATACAGCGGTGTTGGTATCTATATCCATAAGATCAGAGCTTGGTTCGACGTTGCCTTCTTCCAAGACTTTTTGTAATAACTCTTCCTGTTGTTCACTTAAACTTTCAAAGATTCGTTTGATCGCTGCGATTCCCGCCGCGGTAACCAAGCTTTTCAAATCGGCACCAACGTATCCAGGAGTCATTTTTGCGAGTTCTCTAAAATTGAAGTCGACCAATGATCGCATTTTCAAGTTTTTTGTCATAGTCATCAATATAGAGCATCTTTGATCTTCGTTTGGAACATTAAGGCAAATCTCTCTATCAAATCTTCCTGCCCTTCTCAAGGCTGAGTCCAACGAATCCGGACGATTTGTCGCACCTATGACTATAACGGGCTTTCCTCCTGTCTTCTCTAACGTCAATTCATCCATAAGTGTCAATAGTTGAGCAACTATTCTTCTTTCCATTTCTCTTTGAGCACCGCCGTCTCTCTTTGGAGTAATTGCATCTATTTCGTCCATAAATATAATGCAGGGTGCTACCGACTTGGCCTCTTCGAAAATTTCTCTCAACTTCTTCTCTGACTCACCTGACATTCCTGAAACCACCGACGGCGCGGAAATGTTTATGAATGGGACTTGAAGTTCGCCCGCTAATGCATTTGCAATTGAAGTTTTCCCGCAACCAGGTGGACCATATAAAAGAACACCTCTTGGAGGCTCGACCCCAGTGGACAAATATATTTCCGGATGCAAAATTGGTAAACCAATCAATTCCATAAGTTGAGTTGTTATGTTTTCAAGCCCGCCAAGAGAACTTAATGTTGTACTTGGTGTATCATGCTCGACCTTGCTTCTGCGCTTTTTTAAGGCTTGTTTGGATGAGGTCTTAGACCTTTTTTTCTCGGAACTATCTTCATTATTCTCTAACTCTGTAGTGTCTTCGGCCTCGGCACTTTGCTCAGTTTTGCCATTTTTATCGGCCAAATTCCAGAGCGAAACAACAGATTTATTGAGCACATTAGAGTCTTTTACCTCCATTAAGTCCCTTTCATCTGTAACTTCTTCTTCAACCTCATCATCAATGGGTGTTTGGCCCTGGTTCAATGATTGGAAGTATTCTACCTCTTCATCCACCACGACTTTCAAAACAGAACTAACAGCCTTCTCAAGTAGATTTCTCTTCATCCTTCTCATCTGAAAATCTTTGAGCTGTACATATTCTAAGATTTCGGACACAGTCAATTCTTTGGCAGATGCAATTTTCTCGAAAGGATCATTTCTATCAGAAGAGGCTGCCTTGGCCTTGCTTTTGTTCTCAAGAAGATCATGTATGTGGTCATAAATCTTCTGATCAATGCTTTGCGTCACAGCCCTCTTGTTTGCCATGGTTGCAACACCCGTTTCACGAATTATTAATGATACTCAATTAAATTTAAATCTAAAAAAATTAAGGCATCTCAAAAGCGTGATTTGTCACGTGATAATAAATTCAATCAAGTCTACGATGTTGACGTAATCAATTTCAGGCTTGTGAGTAAGAATCAGCGGACAGAAAATAATTATTACCCTAGGAGGTTGGAGAGGTACATGGTCGGCATGCAGAGTAAAAGCCCACAAATAGGGGGCAATTAAGTTGAATTTCGTGGAGGGACTTAATACCTTGCAACAAAAAACACTGAGCATTCTGAAATCTTCCCGTTCCTCACAAAGGACCATTCAAAGATGAATATCAAAGTTATTGATTAATTGGGGGTTCCGGGGCATGTGAGATATGCCCGTAAGATGTGACGTTTCGGGCAAGAAGATCAGGGACTGTAGAAGGAACAGATGTTACACAAAAATGTCTTGCTGTACCTCTCACGCCTCAAAATGGAGGAACTGCGAAAAATGACGGTTTGAGAAGTCCATAGCAATCATAAAAAAAGAGTGGGCTTTCGTATTTTCGAAACCCTTCCTAAACGTGATCAAGATACTGTGGATTGCTTTGTCCGCCCTGCCTTAATGTCAACCTTTTACCCCATTTCGGCTCAATTCCGAAACAAGGACAACAAATCATGCGCCACGTCTCCTTTTGAGTGACTGTTCGCTAACAACAATAATAATACCCGAACAAGCAACGATGTGGCGGCGGGTTACACTATTATGGAATTTACTAGAACCATGGTTCTAAGCAATTAAGTTGGCAGCCGAGCCAGCATTGCTACATTGGATTGGCGATCCGTATCTTTCCGCAAAACTATAAATACGGGTTGAAATCCCACTCTAGCACTTGTTCTGATATCTACAAAAACTATCAATTCATTAAATATCAATCATGTCTGACTTAGGAAGAAAAAACTTATCCGACAAAGCTAAGGAAGCTGTCACTCCAGACTCCCAAAAGTCCACCTTGGAGAAGGCTAAGGAAAGTGTCACCGACACTGTCGACGGTCTTGCTGCTAAGGGTACCCCAGACAACCAAAAGTCCTTCACTCAAACCGTCTCCGACAACGCCAAGCAAGGTCATGATGATGCTAAGGCAGCTGCTTCTGAACACCAGCAAACTTTATCCGAAACCGCTTCGGAATACGTTGATGCTGCCAAAGAGCAAGTCGCTAATGCTGCTCAGTACGTTTCTAGTGTCGTGACTGGTGCTACTGACGGTGCTCAAACTGGCCACGAAGCCGGAAAGAAGTAAATTTTAGAGAAATTGAACCTACTGTGAATGATCTAACTTGAATCTCGTTGTATTGCACGAATATACGTCTTTAAAATTGTTAAAACTCGTAGGAATTCCGCTGCAGGTCGCAAAATTTCGCAATATAAGAATGTCGCTTTGTCGTGGAACAGTGTTCCATTTTGTGTTTCATGCCACGTTACGGAATACTCCATACCCCCGCAAAACGACTTTTACGCAATACTGCAAAATTTTGAAAAGTAACTCACTCAGTATATCAATAGAAGAACGATCGGTTATCGACCTAAGACATAATTGGCTGGTAGTTGTGCCAAAATCGATTGTCCTATTAAGCATCAAAAGAACGATTAAGTTGCTTTCCTCTAGGGGAGTTTTGATATCATATGGACTTAGCATAATCCGTGCTGTATCGCAATGACACCGGTTGATTGTCCCAGGATTTACAAACCATGCTAGATTTAGTAGAAAGATGTTCCTAACCACAACCTTCTAGATTAATTTCAGACTTCATGTTGTCATGATTAGACTTTCAAGACGAGTTATCCATAACTGTGTATTCAACGCTGAAACTCGTACCCCACTGTTGGTATACTTAATATCCGAGTGATCCATTTCTTCTCGATAGGTGATCGATTTATCTCGAAATCCTGACTTCAGATTCTTCGAATGCTCCATCAATGTGAAAAATCAATTTCAGCCAAGGGTACAATAATTTCAACCATTATATTCTACATCAGATTGTCTATAAAATTCGGAGCGCTGGAAGTGAGAAATGTTAAGTTGAAAAGACCTGATGAGTTAGTGAACGGCATTTACGCAAGCGAAGGTGTGGTCCTCAAGTATAGCCTAAGGGTTTAAAATTGTCAAGAGTTTTAGCGGGGTTTGTCGCGGCGTGATCAATAAGCAGATCTCCGATCTGTTTAGTCTGGTCAAGAATCCGACTAGAGGCTCGCTTGGCCTCCTCAAGAAGATTTTTTGAAGCTCAGTTAGCCTGGTCAAGATCTTGTTGGAGCATTGATATGCCAGGCGAAGAAGTGTGTGTGGATTTTGGAAAGCAAGGTCAAGAATCTTTTCTGAGCTTTGGTTAGCGTGTTTGAAAGGCTCTCTTAAAGAACAGTTACGAAGCGATCTGAAAGTACATTTAGATTAAGACTTGCAATCATCTCTGATATTTGTCCTTCCTGATCACGAATCGGTTTTTAACAAGACTTGTTAGCTTTTCAAACTTCGATTAACAATATCAAGCGACTGGTTTGAGTTCCGAAATGTTCTATTAGGTGAACCCTCGTCTTCCCCATCATTTCGAGATTCAATCTCGTCAGTCAGTGAATCATTTTCTGAGCTCAAACCGCGCTTGAATAATGTACTCTCATCCGAGTTCTTCCTTTTCAACGACCACTAACGTTGTGAACCTTTTCGGGCGCCGCTCAGAGCACGAATAGGATCCCCAATGATATTCTCGACCCTTTCTATTCGTAGAAAACAAAGTACGTGATCTTTGTCTCTCTGTTTCAGTATTGTATCTAGTAATTGAGCCTGAAATTGAACTTCTTTTGGATGGCTAGCTTCGGCCATCATATTTACCATCTTATAGTGTGACTCGAGCTGAAAATACCGTCCTTTTAAACTATCTGACATTATATGCGGAAGGAAAGAAAAGAGATGAATGCATGGAGAAGTCGCTTTTTTCTTTCATTTTCGACATTTCATCCATTTGCATCCCTGAAGTTCCTCGTCCTTTATTCCTTCTGCAATTGGTTTCTACCTGCTTATAATTTATAGGACTAGAATGAATTCGAGAACTTAGTTACACGACTTCTATTTTTTTGCAGCCAGATAATGCTTGATTGCTTGTTGTGTATTGTGGTAGGTTCTTGATCCAAAACTAAAAACTTCATTCGGATACGTAGCTTACTAACAACTCAACTCAAAATTGTTCCATTCTGTATTCTACCTCGATTGAAGAGTCTCTCCACACTTTGTTCCTTGTATTTCGTGTATTTTCTTTTTTTCAATGCATCCTACACTCTGGAAAATGCATAATACCCTGGAAAGGCGAGATAAAATTAGTTAAGTAGGATATTGAGATTTTCATGGAGTGGTAACCATTGTGATTGCATAAATAAAGGATGGCGAGGCCCTTTGGACGTGAGTGGTGGACGCATCCCTGCCAGCAACTCGAAAGTGAGCTAATCACGATCCGCAAAAACACTTCTTTTAACGTACTCATGTATAAAAGCATCATAGAGTGATTCGTACCTGTTGTGTTGTATGTCATTTACAAGAATCGCTTATCCGAACATCCTCTTTTTCTTATGTCGTTATCATGAGTATGGGTAAGAAATACGGTCGAACTTTCCAAACGCAGGTGAGATTGATATTTATATCAACAGGGGTTGCAACATTTATTAACTTATCTAAAAGTCATTTTTACCAGACAATAAGCTATATTTCTACTCAACTGTTTAAAAGAGATGCGTTATACTTGACATCATTGTAATTCCAGAAAAAAGTGACCTCAGACGGGTAATCGTTGTCAGGTTGACATTGCTCAGTGAAGTTAAGATTGCCTATTCGTGATGTCACGTAAGCTTCGTAGTCTTCGAGTTTGCACGAGAAACCTGGGCCTGAAGAGCACTTTGATATGGGAATCACAGCATCATTGACAATGTATCTGACGTACGAAGCATTTGCTATCCTAAACTTTTCAATATAGATCCTAGCTCCTTGAGGTACAATGGAAGAGTGCTGATACGGATTCGGGAATGGAACATGATCAGTTGGTAGGTCTGATTTTGGCTCGACTATACCTAAGGCTGAGTGAAACATTTCCAAATCCGTGTCATGTGAAAAGGATAACCAAATCTTGTTAGAATTGGATTCATCTTTTAATAGAGTCAATGATGCGTTCAATAAAGTTGAACCAATGAAGGCAGTCAAATTGTTTCCTGGGCCATTGGAATAGTAGTCCCCGACATCTACAGCGTAGGAACCTTGAATTAATTCATCATTGTTGTAAATTCCACACATGGGAGAAGACCCTCTTACGTTTATTTCGTAAGCACACCACTGAAATAATTGAGTGACATCGTCCTTAGTTAAGTTGAGACCTGGATTAGATTTTTGGAGTCTCTTGATCACATTGCTCAAATAAGTGGTATCAAGCTGCTTCACCTTAGCGCCTGAGTCATCAACATAAGCATTACAAGCAGACCTCGGAGTCAAAGAGTTGATCCCAGCATTGCTACTTTCGTCTAGAATGACCCAGTCAACCTTGGACTCGGTAAAATCATCGCCCAAAAACCCACGAGCAAAGTACCTAGCAGTTTCGTAAACACGTCCCGAGTTGGAGGAGAAAACGGGCAAAATTTCACTCGAATTGTAAAGAGAGTTGTATTTTTTTCTAAACGATGCTCCATGTTTCAAAGCATCGGTTGTGCCAGCAAACGGGGAAACACTATTCTTTGGGGATGTTTCCTTTTCGTATAACGATTTTTGGGGAACGAAGTAAGAATATTCCGGATCATTTAAAAAAGCGAGTTCTCCACCAAAAACACTTTTATAATCCATGAATTTTTTGTTGATTGCTTCCATCTTTGAACCAGAGTTAGTCGAGGGGTATCTTTCACCATGTCTTGAAATCAACTGTACTTGCTCAATGGTAGCGCCTTCGGGAACATCTGTTGATATTCCGTAGCCTTGACGTTGGAGATATGGACCAGAGCCGCCCAAGAATCTAATTAGATTGTAGTTTTCGACCGCTGCTTGCTGGGGAGAAGCCACATTCTGGTACACTGACTGTGAAACCAACAAAAATCCCCCATTAAGTAATTTAGATATTGCGACCATATTGGATATGAAGGGCTTCGACGGACGTTAGCTGTCTTGGGAATTGTAATCTCTTGTTTAACTGAATCCCTGCAACGCTTTCAATTGAAACCAAAATCAATGCTGCTCCTAGATTAAACGAAGTTTGTTCAACCAAATACACATTGCCAGTCTTATATACTCCTCTATCTCGGAATCTATATGACCAATACTTTTATAATTAAGCTGCAATTGACGGACAGTCTTAGCCCCGTGTTGTTGTGTACTGATAATTAAGGTCAACATTATCGCGGCTTTTTTTCTTGCGAAATAAGTATTAAATTTATAAAGGCTCTTTTTACGCAGATCGGACTTTCGCTTCATACTGTCCCTCGGATAAGTGGTAAATACGGAAGCTGATACATTCTTGACAGCTACAATTGTAATCTGTCTTTATCGAAGGTGACAACGGGAAACAAAACGAGGATACCTACAATATATAACATATCTCTACGTGGTGTTGAGGCAACGTGGCTAGAGAAACTGTATCTCGAGGATGAGCAGAAAAAAGGAGTAAATTGCAAGAATCTAATTTTTTTTTATAAACTTAGTTTGCTTGGCTCGAGAACTCAACCCCTCTTCAACTGATCGTAGAGTACACTTTGCATAGACAATCACTCTGATATTTCTTCGGATTTCAAGGTCAACAAGGAGACGAACAATCGACTTCGTGTAAACATGGAGTTGAAATTGCAGTGAAGAAGCGTTGAAGAAGCGATGAAGAAAAGTAAGACATCCCCGAGAACTATTCAGGACTTTAGCAACAGGCGCCTCATTTTCTCGCCTCTCTTCGACTTAGCTCTCAAATTCGGTAAAACATTATCCGTTTTGGATTACCAACTCCGCATCTTTGTCGTGTTTGCTTGATGAAGGGAATGATACTGAAGATAAATACTCAAGACGGAGAGATTCCCAACATCTACTTGCACCTGATGTCGTGATCCCCTTAAGTTCACGATAGAGGTTTTGTCATTCAGTCGCATAAATCAACCATTCAATCGTTTCCAACCTATTGTTTCTTTAGTTGAACATTTCCAATTATTGCATTGGAGTCTGGGAAAGTTCCGCAAGTCATGCCTAGTCTTTGGGATAGGCTTGTAAAACATCTGATAAGTTCCCAAGTTAGGTATCCTTCGTTCTGTTGTAAACTCTCGAGAAAGGCTCGTTCATTTCAAAGCTTAGTTCCTCTTAGGATTCGTTTTGCCAAAATATCAATTCCAATACAAATCTTCATTTGAGCTTCGAAAAGTCTCTCTAGGTGAGGTACAGGAAGAGTTTCATTTTGACTAGCTGAAACACAGAACGCCGATGATTCAATATAAATTCTCTCACCCAAAATTTGCACTTAAGTATTATGCATTAATTGTTGAGCTTATAGTCCATTCGAAGTGACTGCTAATGTTATCTACTCTTTGCAGAACTCGATTCGCAATCTCTTCCATAAATATTTCCAAGTCTGGTTGCAAAAATTCTTCGCGGTAAATCGGTGCGATTTGGACGTGTCATGACCAAGAAATGCAACTGTACGTGTAATAATCATTCGTCGTACATCATACTTTAAAGTGGTTTAATGCTTCAGTCTATATAATCATCTTTACTTATCAATGGACGGAGACAAATCACAGGCCAGTCTCCTCAAGGGAATACCCTCGTTTGTATCTAGAAAGGTAGATCCATCTTCATTGACATCAAAAGACAAGAGATTCTATCAACAAGTTGAAAAGGCCCTTGCGTCCTTCGACTCGGTGGATGAATGGGCCGATTATATTGCTTTCTTGTCGAGGTTGCACAAGTCGCTACAGTTAATTGAAGATAAGAAGCTGTTTCATTCCATGCCTTGGATACCTCATTCCTCTCAAGTTGCCAATAAGCTCGCATTATGCTTGTCTTCAAGATTGCCCAATGGAGTGCACCAAAAGACATTAAGTTTATACGAGTCAATATTTAATTCGCTTTCAATTGAAACTTTCAATGACGAGCTAGCTGTTTGGATTCCGGGCCTATTTCCACTTCTCTCTTACTGTTCGATTCAGGTCAAACCACAATTGATCAGAATTCTAAAGGAGAGTATACTCTCAAACATTACCCAAGGGAATCTCAGAATAATGACAAAACCATTGATGTTGAGTTTGCTACCAGGACTAGATGACGAAAATTCCGAGATTTTCGTTGATGTGATGAATTTGATGGATCAATTCAAAGCCAAACTTGGTGATGATTCACACTTTTGGCAATGCATGTTCCTTTCTATCATTAGCAATCCAGAGAAAAGATTGGGTGCACTTTATTGGTGTAATAAGAGGCTTCCTGTGATATCTGTTATAAAGAATGATAGTATTGAACAATTCTCAGAAGAAGCACATGCATGTTTGACTCCAGAACCGGGATTATTGATAAGAGCATTCGCTACCTCTCTATGTCCAGGCCCAAACAGTCAAAATTCTGCGAGCGATATTATCGTAATCAGGGGATTCTTTGATTTGCTTTTGACGCACTTACCACTAGATAGCAAAGTTTTTGAGAGTCTCGTTTCGCAAAAGGACAAGGAACTTTTGATTATGGCTTGTTGTGAAGTTACCTTGAAAAAAGACATGAGCTTGAACAGAAGATTATGGAACTACTTCCTCGGTCCAGATACTGACCCAGAAAATAGTACAAACGAAGCACGCTCAAAATATTTTGAGACTAATGCTCTAGAAATTTTATCCAAGGGATTATTGAGAATGGTCCATTCTTTAAGCGTGAAGAGGAAAATTGAAGCGTTCAAAATGTCACTATCTATTATTATGGATAAATGGGAAATTAGTAGTTTGATCACACCGCGATTGTTCTCACCATATTTGGAAACATGCCACGCTTATAAAGAAAACCAGGAAATGCTTGTCTCGGCTCAAGCATTTTTTGATGGGGTTGAGTCAGCTTATATTTGGAGTTATGTCGTCAATATAATTGTGGATGAAAGTGAAAAAGATTTGAATCTACTCGATTTTGTCTTGAGCTCATTCAATTTCAATGAGGAAGAAATGATCACGTTACATGTGCCTTTGGCCATTATTTGTTTACTCGCTACACCAGACCTATCAAAAAAGAAGATATCTATTCTAGAGAGTTTGTTAACCTTAGTTCCGCAGAGGGCTTTTTTCCCGCTTCGACAAAGAGATATAAAGTTAAACAACTTCGAGATCATAGACCATGTGAAGAAATTCTATCAGAAAAGCTTGACAGATGATTTGCCTGATCATCCATTCGAACAAGAGGAGATATCGAACTTAATTCTAAATTTACTCACCGATTTACTAGTGCGTTATGTGAGCGATCTCGAGAAGTCTTTCAAACTCTGTGAAATCCTTGCAGAATTATTGTACACTATACCCAAGAGTTCAGGGTTTGAATGGTCAATAGTCCCTCTCACATCAGCTATCGTTTCTCTACCAAGAAGTGAATTCACTGATGATCCGGAAACATTGCAATCGAACTCACTTCTGATGTTAGGTGTTACGAAGATTTTCAGCTATATGTCGAAGTCACTTTCTGAGGTTGCCAAGGCCAAAATATTAAGATTAATTCTCACAAATTTGTGGTTCTCCATATACTACACTTATCCTGAGAATTATCCAGTTGAGGCAGTCAAGGCAATTTATGAACTAGAATCGAGTTGCCTGACACTTCATATTGAAGCAGGGTTGCTAGATCTCTTACTAAGAATTCCCAGAGTAAATCGAGTGCAGGCCCTTTCAACTCTATGGATTCATTCTTCTTCAATGAGTGACGGTGATGCAATATTGGTAAGACCTCTTCAGGTCATTCTAGATGATTTATCAGCGCAGAATTTGCAAGATTCGCTGGCTGTGGTAGAGTTCATTAAGAGTGTTGTTAAGAACGGGACCACAAATAGGCTATTGAAGTTAATAACCAATCCAATTCTAAACTTTGACTTGATGAACTCTGAACGCACTGAAATTAATATTGACGACGACTTGAGCCAGTTGTCATATTATCTTGAAACACTCCATAATGTTTGTAAAACAAGTCCAAAGTCATTGAGAGAAGCCTGCAGTAATGAACTTGTTGTCATGGATTCTGGTTCCAAATTGAGCCTAATAAAGTCCAATGGTTGGGATATTTCCACCTATAAATCTTTGATTTGTTCATTCATTGCGAAGTTTTTTGATTTGAAGCTCAGTCAAGACATAATTCGGGACGAAAAAGCCATGGATGAGTATTACAGCTGTATCAGCAAATGTCTCGATCTATCAACATTTCTTGTCACTGGAAATGAATCTGATTTTGTATCAAGGTTTAATTCTTTGATTCGTTCATGCTCATATTATTTTACTTTAAAAACTAATCTGTATACTATCGAATTGGTACAGACCAAATTTTTAGAGTGCATATTCCATTTCTTGGAATTGTCAGAAAATTTGAAGATCAACATGAACTTGCTCCATGTGGATCACGACGGCAAAGATTCCATGTTGGTGAAGTTCATCATTCAAGGGATTGCTAGTGCACAAACTTCTTTGCTTCTTGAGGGTTGGTTGACCCTTTTGACTCGATCCTTATACTTGTTCAATGAGTCCGTTTTCAGTGTATTGCTTACTTTGAATGACAGCATTATTCAAAAGATCGAAGTTTGTTTTATGAAATTAGTCAATCAAGAAAAGATTGATCCATTAGTGGATATAGAAGCTTCCATCACAACATTGATTTCAGGGCTAGAAAGTTTACTATCGATTAGTCATAGTTTTCTACTTGCATCTGCTGTGAAGTATAACACCGACAAGAGAAATCCAAATAATGAGAGTGGCTTCTTTGGGAATGTTATTCAAGGTGTGTTTCTGATTGAGTCACCTGCCATAAGGACGACTGAACAGAATAAACTATATTCAGTGCTACTATCATTCCAAGACGCTGTAAGAGTGTGCTTCAAATTGTGGGAATGGGCAGACAAGAAGCCACTAATAAAGAGCAATACGTTGAAAGTTGGCGATAGATCACAGATATACCTAGCCCATAAACTTAAATTCAGAGCGAGAAAAATGCTTGAATCTCTCATGGACTTGGAAAAACAGGAAGTTATTGAAACGTTAGTAAACATTGATGGTTCAGCTCAATCAACAATCAAGCTACTTAATATACTAGATGGTGGCCGTTCACAAGTTACTTTGCCACACTTATTGGACTCAATAAGTACTAGATGTTACCCTCAAGGGTTAGACGAAGGTCGGAAGTCTGCAGTAAATATTCCAATCACTGAAAAGGACTTATCCAGATTTTTGGTGAGCTATTTTGAGTCCATTGATAATGATACAATATCTGATGTCTGGGGCATAATTGTTCAATTTTTTAGAGATGTGTTGTCTCATTCGAATCACTATAAAGCCGTTCTTCCCGATTGCCTCAAGTTGATCAAAATTATATCGTTAAAACTTTCAACCTCAAAAGTCAGGGACTCAAGAAAAAATAAAAGAGAGCTATCTGAGATTTTTACTAAGCTCTTGTCCAATGCCGTTACTAGCAAAAACGAACTTTCTGAATCTGAGAAGGAAGAGGAGACTCTTGAATCGACGACCGATAATTCATTGGCTTTCCAGGATGATATTCTAGATGCTCTAGTGGTGGTTTTGAAACACCTAGAGACTATAATTGAGGACCAGGAAAGGGCCTCTTCTTCTCTTAATATTATAATTGCAAATCTAGTTACGCCTCAATTGAAGTCCAAGAAGATCAATGAAATTTCGCTTAAGAGTTTGGCGATTCTCGACTTGATTGGAAAATATAATCCGAATAGAACTTGGAAAAACTTAGTGGCGGATTCTTTTATGGATGTGAGCTTTTTCGATGTGAGTTTGAACAAAATAAAGTTATGGAATCCCATAATTGTGACTTGGATTTCGACCGAGAAAGACAAAATGCTAGAATTGCTGTCCCGAATCACACCCTTGATTCTGACGACACCGGCGAACATTTTTACCTGGAATGAAAATTCAGAAATTCAAAACAAGATACAATCTCTCAAACGAATTGCGTACTTGATCTTGATTCAACCAAAGGATTTCTTTCTAAATCATTTAGATGTCATATTCAACCGAATTGAAGATTCGCTCAAGTCGTCGAGCCCTCCAGCATATAGAAGTGAAATATCCATTTTATTGCGGGCAATTACTTTAAAATTCAGTGAGCTACACTTGTTACCTCGATGGATCGTAATTTGTCATGAACTAACTTCGATTTTTAACCTAGTGATAGAAAAGAACAATCAAGATCTTTCATCATTTTCTGGTGATGAACTTGACCTCGTCTTGAATGGATCCAAACTTTTGGATCAGCTATTACTTCTAGGTTTTGACGAGTTCAACTTGAATGAGTGGCTTTTCGTATCCAGCAGCCCGGAGATTATAAACGGATCGTCTAAACTTTCCATAATTGCTGCAATTGATAGGATATCAAATGAAAAAGATTTGACAGTTTTGAAAGATTTGCCAATCAAGGTAGAACAACCTCAAGAAGAGCTAGTTCCATTACTCAAAGGAATAAAAACTATAACCAGTATTACCCAGTTAAGGTTGTTCTTTGATTACTTAAGTTTGATTAATTATGAGAGAACATTTGGGCTATTCGAAATTGATTTCAGTGCGTGTGAGGGTGATGTAATGAATGATTTAGTATAAGACGCGTCAAAAATATTTACAGTTTAAGTCAATTTACAGCTTATCTTGGAGCCCAATTGATTTCAAGGAATACACATCTCTATAGTTAGATTAATCAAAAACGAACTATGGCACTGCAAAGCCGATCGAATCTTAGCCTCGAACAGGTGACTGCCTCCGATGTATCCAAATTCATACAAGAAAGAAGTGAGGAATTAAAATTTGCCGATAGTGATGAGGAGTTTGATGATACACGCATCGAGACACCCCGGGCTGTTCGCAATGATATATCAAGTCACAACTCTAGTTCAACTAGGGCAAATATACATCCGAACTCGTCAAAGTTATACTATCGTGTAAGGTCAACTTCGACAATTCCTTTAAAAAAACTGGATGACGATGAAGACGAAGCATACCCCTATGCACGGACTTTTCGAAACACGAACGGTACACCAAGGAGGTTACCAACTGAACACATAGATCACGTCAAGGAAAAAGAGAATGTCGAATCCCATTGGCAATTGATTCCGGCCGAAGAGATTCAAGCTCCGAGAGTAAGTTACTCAAGTCCGTTGAGAAAACTGATTCATAGAAAATCACTTGTAAGCTCACCGCCTCCAAATCTTAAGATTAGACCCTTGAGTATGTCTGGCAATGAAAGAACCCACACTTCCTTTATTGACCCAAACTATGTTGAAATTGATCCACCCACGAACAATCGAAGTCAGAAGACAATTAACCTCCTGAAATCTAAAACCTTAAACTCTGAAATTCTTCCAGAAGGCAATCAGATTCAACGGACTACCAATCCGAACGGGATCCCAAGTGAGCGGCGTAAGGAGGAAATAAAGCATGTGTATACACCTTTAAGGGAAGACATCTCGAGGGCGAACCTTCTTGAGCGAGTAAACCAAACATTGGACTCTATGAGCAACCAGGAGCTCAAGTTTTCGAGCCCAATGATTCACCAACGGGAAACAAAAGTAGACGCTACATCAAAAGTCGCACAAGAATCATCATCGAGTGATTCGGATGAATTTGTTCGAAAGTTGAGCTTCAAATATAGAAATACTAGTCCTATACTAGGAATATCAACACCGAAGGTTGTCTACCGACCTTTGACGAACTCAATCCTCACAAAAAGTCCTGATCGCAGAGAATCAGAAGGATCGCCAAGGATAAAGAAGACACCTGGAAAAGTCATCTCATCCACATCGAAATCATTGAATGAGTTTACCGATACGCAAGTGCAAAATTTTGGCGAGGAGTGGCTGCAAGAAAAATGGAAAAAGCTCAATCGGGTTGTACAACTGAAAGCAATATCCAGAAACGAGGCAATTAACAGCGCAACCTTAATGAAGGAGGTTGGATGCTTAACAAGAGAAGATTTGGCTCAGAGAATTGACTTCTTAATATCGTTGAACAAATTAATGAGGAGGAAAACGAGGCACTCTTCAAAAAATGGGATCAGAAAACCTATCTAGTTCAAAGTCTTTTTGTTTTTACTTTCCGATCTTGCTATTTTGTAATTCGTTCATTTCCTTCTTACTGTATAATATAATGAATTTTGCTACTTAGAAAACCTGCGATAAAACACCATTTAACTTGTCATTAGGTTTGGATTTCTCCTTGAGATCATCTTTCAGATCAGCCCTTAAACTGGTAACTCTGCGCTGCTTGAAACTTCTTCTGATGTTATCGCCTGGGTCAGAGACAGAATTAGGTTGCGACGGATTCAATTGCTCTTTTTCTTTCCTTTTCTGCTTTATTCCTGTAATCATTCTCGATTTCTCAACATTATTTATGAAGTTCTTGTTCAACTTTTGTTGTTGAGATATCTCTAGGGCGAGTTTGGCCTGTCTGATTTCATTTTCTTTTGCAATTTGTTGGGTCAAGTCGAACCATTTGAATCCAGAAAGGTATTTCATATTTATAACATCGTCATAGTAATAGGAAGTTTTTTTCCCTCCTAAAATGTTTGCATTTAATGTGGAAGCGCACATCTTTGCATCCTTCTTATTTACAAATTCAACCCATCCCTCGGTGAAGTTTTTTTTCTTATTTCCACCGTATTTAACTCTCTTATGGTAGGTTGACGTGTCTTCTGGTTTCAAAAATAATCTGTCTATGTTGCCAAACCTTGACAAGACGGATCTTAATTTAGCGGGTTTCATATAAGGGGGTATCCTAGACAAGTAACAAACTCCAGTCCTTTTGATTTTTTTTTGCTCTTTTTCTAATTGCGCTGGAGTTAATTTCCTCAACTTAACATTCTTTCTGGTTCTTTCATCCGATATTTCTCTCCCACTTTCTTTATTATTCTCATCGGATAGGGTTTCCTCGTCAACAGGACCATCTTGTGATATCCAAAATTCATCTTCACTAAGGCCCTCATCTTCATTGGCCTGGTCTAGGTGGTCTAGGTGGTCGGCTGATTTCAATTTTTTCAGTACATAAAAGTTTGCTGCATCTTCCGAATCAGAGGTATCGAAATCGTCAGAATCATAGAAATCACCAGTTTTAGACTCTCCAAGTGTCTTTTTGTTTTCTTTTTCCTCCAATGTTGTAGGTCTCGATATGTCTGATGACTTTGCCATCGCAGAGTGTTGGTTATTCGAGTTGTAAATGCTGTCTCCTAGTTACTTGAGATGAGATTAAGATGAGCATGAAAAACCAATTTTTTGTCACGTGATGAAACATGTGTGGGGACTTATCTTAGTTCGCGCTTCGCTATGCAATGGAAGGGCTCCAGTCGCGATCTTGTAATGCTGCGATTTAGGTATTGCTATTGGGGTGAGACTGCCCGTTTTGAGGGAAATTTTTGATAAAAGGGTAATACTACATAATTTTTTACCTAGAACATATTACTAAGGTCATTCCCCTTCCCTCGATATAAATTTTTACAGGCTTTATATTGGACCGTTATCTCCCTTCATATGCTACTCCTATAGGAATACTTCCCTCGAAATCTAAAATCTTTCAAGCTCTAGACCTACTGGTAGTCTCTAATTAGTGTGCTGGTCTATTAGAGCGTTTTTCCAAATAGTTACGTAGCAGCTAAAGCACAGACATGAAATTGGAAGAAAACGAGAAACAACACTACCTTCTCTTTCGGGCTGTCCATTCATTGAAAATGTTAATGAAATTCATCTCTCTTGTTCTTCTTATCTTGGGGATCCTATTTTCTGAAACATTCTTATCTCCAAACTCTCTTTTCTCGAAACCGTAAAAAGATCTCGCAGAATCCTATCTACCTTCATTGCTATGATTGGATTTAAGAATCGAGCTAATTCGAAGAATGCAAGCTAGATTTCATTATCCAGAATAAGTCCGACGTATAACAATTGAATCTCCTTGTCGAGAAACGTTCAAACAAATAATATGGTGTCCAATTCCAGTTGTGGTTGCAAAAAATAAGCAGGTTAAGTGCGCAGGAGTGCGAATCACAGCACTAATGTTACGCTTACTTGTAGTTCTGATAAATGCAAAAACAAGGCAGTCACAAAGGTTCACAGTAAAAACAGAGGCTGAAATTAATTGAATCGACTGGGGGTGACGAGAGACAAGTATAAAAGGGATGGTCGAACCGCCATTTTCCATTGCTATCGCCTTCTCTATTTACATCCACATATAATGTCGAATCGTTTAACAAAGAAGAGAGCAACTGCTGTGGGTAAAGATTTGCCAACAGCGGAGTGTCAAACAAACGGTGAACCCATGGGGGTGGATGCACATATGTCCAAAATATCAAATAGGCTTCTTGGCTCAGCTGCGAAAAGCTCACTTCAGGTTATTGTAATGGCTAAAGTTGTCTCAGACGCGGCTCTTGAGTTGGCGAACACCCAAATGCCAGAAAAACAATCTCACCGTGCTATCCAAATTTCACAGCAGCTTCTTGGCTGCTCTAAGTTTATCTCGCACAATATACTAAGCGATGCTGATGACGTTTAAGAAATGCTCAAGGACCTCATCATTATTTATTTGCGTGAATCTAATAATCACCGCTCCAGTTGAAGTATTCCCAATATTTGTTCCGCTAGAAATTTGGGGATATTCTATCGCTGATATGCGAGTGATACTTTTTTAAAGAGTGTTACTTAACGTACTTCGAGAATATAAAAGAAACCACTGATAAAGCATGTTGGTAAAGACCAATTACTTTCGATTCTTGTCAATTTTTTAATTTTTCAAAAAACGACCAAAATTCGAGGTAATTCGTTGAGCAGAAAAAGGGCAATGAAATAGGTTCTCTGATCTTGGCTCTTTCGGACTCTTGTCTATCGAAATCATCATATCAAAATTGAAAGCAAAATTTTGTCACAAATAGAAAAGTCGAAACAGGTGGTCAATCATGTGTGATGGTGCGAAAGTGTCCACTGTACCAACCAAGAGTGTTTCCTCCAACGATCTATTCCTAGGACTTAGAAAAATCTCACGCTCCCTAAGGCTCAACTCATCTTGACCAATTACCCTATTTTTCTGAGAACGGATTGAAAATGTTGAGTAATAAATGAAGATTTCTTGCTGACTACCAAGAACAAAAATTTTTAAGCTTTTCAATATAGCTATGCACTAAATAAATATATATGGAAATGAGTACGATGATACACCGCTGACTTCTAACAACAATGTACTTTGCACAAACACATCAATGCAATAGGCGAAAGAACGAAGAAAAAAAGGAAAGCTATTCAATTTGCTCTAAGACCATACAAACCATTCCAAAAACTATGCGAGTCAAACAAGAAATGAATTTGATCCACCAAAAGAAGGGATACGCCGTTAGCTGCTCGCTATAATAGAGTTTCTCACAACGCCCTAGAATTGCCTTCAGGTTTACTCAAGAATAGATGAAACGAACTCCAACACGTTAGAAAGTTCAGAATCATCTGCACTATGACCCAATCCTGGATACTTTTTGAACTTGAGATTGGAGAATCCTAGAGACTTATAAAATTCGGAAGTCTTTTCTCCAAGTGAAAAATCGACAACAGGATCTGAAGTGCCATGTGCCTGAAATATGGGAGTGGAAATATTTACCTCTGCCTTATTTTGTAGCCTAGCAATGGTATCCATGATTGGACAGAAACCTGACAAAGCAACTACACCACCAATCTTGAAATCGAGTAGGCCTAAAGTTGCCAAAGAGATAGCAGCACCTTGTGAAAAGCCACCGATTATAATTCTTTCTGCTGGTATGTTATTCACCTCTATCTGTTCTTTGATAAGCTGCTTCAAAACATCACAACTTTTCAAAAATCCTTCTTCATCCTGTCTTCCTTTACGGCTTCCAAGATCAATAATGTCGAACCATCCGGGCATGATATAACCGCCATTTGCGGTCACTGGAATCTTTGGTGCATTAGGAAACACGTAATTGATGGAATCAAAATTCTTAAGAATTCCTGCTTGCTTGATGTATTGTGGAAACCACGACCAGCCTTCACCAGTGTCACCTAGTCCATGAACAAAAATGATTGCGGCCTTTGCAGGCTTGGATATTGAAGGAACTCTGATTGCTGAAATCGCTGACATTGTTGGCAATAGTGATTTAAGGCATACACCACTATCATTTTTGTACAATTTCAAGGTCTATAGTTTGAAGGTAGTGCGCGTACCAACAGGACCTTAATGGTCCTGGAGATGTTAGAAAATCATAAACACACACCCTCCGCAATTGATTTGTTCCGAGATATCTCACACAATCACTGTTAAATAAAAAAAACCCCCAAAAAGTTGTAGAACCCAAAAAGTTGTAGAATTTTCTTCTAGGAGTGCAAAATGCAGCGAAATTTCTCTGAGCCAATCGTGTTTCCATTTCTCTTGTAAGATCGATCGAGAAATAATTCTTTTCTCTTCTTTAGATTCTGAAACTTTGATCGATACTAGCTTCAAAGGTGTCATTTCCATTCTTGCTAGGATGGTGCCTTCCTAATTTTCAAACATTTTAAACTAAATTCCGAACATTGAAAACACAGAAGGCACCTTGCGAAATCAAAACTACAAGATTTCAGGCTTAAATCTTCTAAATTTATTAAACAATGCTTATACTGAATAGAGTAAGTACCAAAGTACCTAAGATAAATTCGGATCCTTATGTACTAGTAATGGAAATATCTTCAAAAGTTGAATTCTATTTTATTGATAACAGTGCTCTGGGAAAACGTAATTGAAGACTTACCAAAAATCAAAATCACTCACTTCTCAAAAACAATTCTAACTTTAGGTTCGAGTCTGGTATTACAAGGGCACCTGAACCCCCAAGAAAAGATTCGTAGTACAGTTAAAGGGAACTTTTAGAAAACCACCAAGCCCAGAAAACAATTATGTCCGTGTCTAGGTAAATGAACTTGAAAATTCAACTCCTGGCAAAATTTGTGATGAAACATAAACATCCAAGCTTAGAGTATTGAACCGTGACAACATGTAACAAAAACACGATTAAATTCTCTTCTGGCTAATCTGAAAATCACAAATTAATAACTATTAACACCTTCTATTTTTGAATATTTTTCAAGAACAACCTGTCGTTGTGACACAATTAAAAATTTCTTTTATTGGTGGAGGTTGGCCCCATTATATGAAGTCATCGAAACAGAAAGAATGGGTTTCTCTGTTCGAGATGAATAAAATAATAAGGTTCCTTCATCGTTCTTTGGTTTCCACATAATAGACCCGAAGTCCACTATTGAAGATAATTCTCACAAATTCCAAAGTTATTTACCCAAGTACTTTTGATTCTGTCTACTCCGTTAAATATAGTGATTTAAGTAAAAATTCAACGAAATCAAAGATTGCGGTATTTTACAAGAAAAGAAGCGTTAAAAACTTACGAGAGGTGCTCGAAAAGTAGAGATTTGCTAGTTTTTTTTATTTCAAACAATAGCGATTTGTCCAACTTAATTGTTTTTATTCGTTCTAGTAATTTCCTTGAGCAAATGGATATAAGGAAGTCTGAAATGTTTCTTTTCTCATATCAAATTATTTTATACGAGTCTGAAAATACAGATATTGCAAATTGTAACTTATGAATCCTTACTATTTTTATTGTTAATCTGTTAGATCATGGTACCGACTGAATGTAATTTAATCTAGGTAAATGTGTATTTAAAATCTAAAATCTCGTAATAGCAATTACACCCATAGATAGATAAATATTGTCTTGATATTGAAAAGGATTCTGAAATAATAGATCTATTAAGAATTCTACTGAGGTAAAATTAATGAGAATTTGTCTTAGGTTTCTTGTTTTTATTGATGCTATGAGAGTGTTAAAACAGGGTTGGAGCTCGAATTAATCGAAATTTCAATTCATGTATAGTTCTGAGGCATTTAACATGTTATGTATGTCACAATTGTGTATGTAGTTGGTATGATTTTGTTTGTACGAGATAGATAGCAGCAATTTTTTTGTAGTTGTTTTTTCAGCGATGTATTTGGGTACGCTAAAATTTAAATTCATAGTTTATTTTAATTTTGGTATCTCGTTAAAAAGTAGCTGGATTAGGTTTAGATGAAGATTAAGAATTTTTTTCGAGTCTTCCTTCGTGGTCTGTGGACTCATGAAATATAGATTGTACTTCTTTTTTATCTTTTGGGTAGGATGATCATTGTTTTGGGATTTATAAGTAGAGTTTTGGACTTCGATTCTTTTTCAATACGAACTCATTAATTGGGTAGATCTTGCGTACTGTTTGGGTATATCTTTTTGATATGAGGCAGTTGGGGGTTTTTGGCTGAGATTTAGTAAAGGTCGGTTTTTAGACAATTTTATTGTTTTTGTTGTGATTGTAGTGGCTTTTATCGTTTGGAGTTCGGATGAATTTGTTATTACATAGACTAAGGTATAACCTCAGGTTTTTTTAAATGTGAAAATGCTATGATTTGAGTTGTATACTAATGGTACTAGAAACCAGAGAAGGATAGAATATTAGCGCACGTACTAGTTGTTACAGTTAAGGTTGCCTCTCAGAGAATTTTCAAAGAACTAGTAGAAACTCAACCTGGAAAATTAACCTCATGATCGTTAAGACAAGTTTTTATTGTTGATACAATTATCTCCACAGTGAATTAAAATTTAGATTAAATTATTTTATTTATTCTGTGAGCGAATGCCAGATTCTAATATCAGAGGATAAAACTATTATCTAATGCTTGTTAACCAGTCGAACGTGCCATCGAACAACAGATTCTTGAATTTTTTCTCCGCTTCGGTATTTCCTGATTGGCTATAATTAATAGCCAGAATGGCCCCGAAACAATCTATTACGTTATACACGATCGATGCGTGTTTTCTTAACAATAATTCTTCTTGAGATAGTTCTGGAGATTCGGGTATGGCGGGACTTGCCAAAGGTGTATCAGAAAGTCCATTATCTTGGTAGAGCAATTCCTTGTATAGGCTATTTCTCTTAACTAGTATTGGTATTATGATCACATCCCTAAACGCTAATAATAGTGAATTTTCAATTTCTATTCCGAGTAAGATCCCTGGTTGATTCTCGGAAACATTTGCTTGATATATTTGGTGGAAATAGTTCTGCATTGGTTGAAACATACCAAGAACAAAGTATCGAATCTTGCGATTGAAATAAGTCCAGGTGGCTGATAATTTGGCCCAAGACTTCAATAGATTGCTTGACGAAGAGCTTGTTCCCTGCAAGGATAGAGTACTTTCTGTAGCTTTGAAGACAACTGAAAAATCCTTTTTCAAAATGGTCATACATTTGACAAAAAATGTAAATAGATCGAGGGAAATCTCTCTTATCTTGAACTCATCAAACTTTTCCAACGTTTGCTCAATACCCGAGGAAATCGAAGTCGTTGAGCTCGCTCTATGAAATTTTGTTGGCTTCAGTTTAGATTTTGACATTTTTTGGGGTACACTAAGCAGCGACATGTCATTGGCACTGCTTGAATTGTGAACAGTATTGTTTGAAAATTCCTTTGCGAAGTTCTCTTTGATAGCACTTGCCAAGTCTTCGATGGTGCACCCAAGGTATGGGTGTTTCTTGCCATTGCTGAGGTTCTGTTGGAGTGTTGGAGTAAAAAGAGGCCTAGCGAACCGTAAAAGATTATCATAAAATTTGCTATTACTATTTCCAATATCCGGCTGAGGTGAATAATCTCCATCACTTTCGTTCTCTCCAGATATTCCTAAACCAACTTCTTGATTCAGACTTTTGCCTATTCGATTTTGCAAGTACTGATCAGTCGGTACCATCAACTTCTTGTGAATGTCAAGAATGGATGTATGATCAGTAGGAGCATCAGCTTCTTCAACAGAATAATCTGGATCTGTAAACTTGTAAACCATTGCAAATTTGATATCTGAAACATACGAATTAGAATTGTTTGAGGAAAGACTTAGCGAAGTCCTTGTTGAATTATTTATATTTTGAGTCCCGTTGTAGTCAACTGAATTGTTGGAATTTTGGCCATCTCCTGAAGGCTGTGTGTTGCTCTGTGAGCGATGAAACAAATTGTGAAACGTAGATGCCGGTGTAGCGGAAGAGCTCTTTTTACCAGAAATGTTTGCAGAATCATTAGCCAGGTTGGAACTCAAAATCTTCTTCGATACTTTTAACCCATGATGTCCGCTTGTTTGAATTTTAAGGTCTGGCTTTGCAGAAACGCTTTTAGAAAACAATCTGCTTTTTGATGAGAGTCTAAATTTTGAAGTTGCTCCCGTCTTTTTTGGATCCAAGCTGGTTATTGTTGATATACTATCATCATCGCTATTTGCTTGTAGGCTTTCTTTACTACCTAATTGAAGGGGAGGTTGAAAAACATTGGACACGGATCTATTCTTGGTAAAAAGCCTTGATAATGGATTGGTCTTTATTGTGGCAGTACTGATATTTGATCCCAGGGATGAATTGGTTGTAGTTTTCTTTAGATTATTGAACCCCACACTGGAGACATTTGATGAGACATTAACTGCCTGCGAGTGAAAGTTAGATGAGGATGAGTTGTTCGCATGTATGTAGAATGGGGATCCAGTTTCGACCGATGCTTCATCCATTTTTTCAATCAGATAACTTATTGCCTGGTCACTGTGAATTAAAGATTCAATTTCCAGGCACGTCAATTTGCCGTTCTCCTAATGCGAAGATTTGATTATCAAAGATTTCGTTGCAGATTAAAGCGGTGGTTCTTCGGTTCAAGATGAACGTGCTGCACAAAGAGAATGCCAACGCTGCTTTGGCTAATGGAGACTATTCCTTAGCGATCAACTTTTATTCGATAGCCATCAGAGAAGATGCATCCAGTTCCATTCTCTATTCGTCGAGGGCTAAGGCTTACTACTACCACCTTCTTGATCAACCAAAAACAACGATACAACAGTGGAAGAAAGTTGCCGAAGATTGCGAGAAAGCGATATCTCTAGACAAGAGGAATTATGATGGAATGTACTACAATGGTCTTTATACTCTCTACGGGTTGGAGAACTACAGCAAAGCCTTGGAATTGATTGAGGAAGCGTATAAGAAATCTTTAGAGCATGCCAAAAACCTGAAAAGATACCTGTTACCCAAGGAGATATATCTACAGATATTAAAATTGAAGAAGAAAAAAAAGGAGGATGAGGAAGAGGATAGATTGATTAATTCTAATCCATTGTTTTCGAAATTAGTTCTTCTTCTTCAAAAAGATTACCATAGAGAACTAGATGAACTCAACTCGAAGGAGCTATCGAAGGCTGCCCTCGATTATTCTTTTACGAAGTTGTCGCTCAAGTACGCTGCAGACACCAAGGATTTGGTGAAGGTCTTCTCCAACAACTATAATCATGCATCAATGAGAAGTCTGAAGGAGGCACCAGATTATTTATGCGACCCTATATCATTTTCATTATTTCATGACCCTGTAGTAACACCGTCAGGAAATTCTTATGAAAAAGTGTGGCTCTTTCATCATTTGTCATTACATGACTATGATCCACTAACAAGGCAGAAGCTTTCAGAAGATCAATGTTATCCGAACATTTCCTTAAAAATGTGCGTCGATGACTATTTGCAAGAACATGCAACAGATTTAAGTTTGTAGTAAGTGATCCTACAAGGAAAAAATGACCTTCTCAACAGTGCGTTGTTTATATGCAATTAGTAACGTATCAAATCACCTTCAAGGCAGATCCTACTTGCTGTTCCTTGTTCGCAAAAAATATAGACCCGTTTTCCCGATTTGGTCAATTTCCAAACAATCATGGATTTATGTAAACATCGCACTTCAAGTCAATTGCCTTGCGAAACTCGAGTTATAACATCCATCCAACAGTTGGATGCTTCGATTCTCTTCTACGTCACCAACGAAATGAACCCCTTTGATGAATCAGAAGACTCTCCGTTTAAGGAGAACCATCCAATGCTACCAAATGCGGCTTTCACAAGTGACAGGACTTCGCCTAGAAGATACCACAACATAGGCAATGAAGAAGAAGAGGATGAAGATAACGGATTCATTTCCTTTCCGCAATCAATGCAACAAAGAAGGCAATCACCGAATATTTTTACTCGAAGTTCAGCCCGAGCACCCACTATTGGGAGAAACGTTCTCGAAAGTACTCCGAATCTTGAGTACAACAAAGGAACTCCTAGGGCCCAATACACTTCAAGAGAATCCCCGAAACGTCAAAAGAAGACTGAAATCACAATTGACGATGAGATTGGGCGAAAGGCTAGTATGGATGGGTCACCACGACCTTCTCAGTTTGGTGGAAGTTCGACTAGAAGTGAGAGGTTCTTGGAGCCACCTCAACCAATATTTTCACCTGAAACATTTGCCGAAGCCAACACCCATGATGACGATGATACAATCAATGAGCACAAGAGGGATAGCTACGACTACGAATCTTATGAAAAGGGAAGGGACTTCGGGGAGTCAGTGTATTCGGAATCAACCGCATATAGCGGACCTTCATATACATCTGACCCGCCCCATCAAGGAAGTGAGTACTTCGGTGAATCAATTGATGGAAACATTATGAATAACATCAGCAATGGGTACCAGCCTAAGGGAGAAAAGAAAATCTCCAAACGCAAGGTTAGATTGGTGGGCGGAAAAACAGGGAACTTGGTTCTCGAAAATCCAATTCCAGAAGAATTAAAAAAGGTATTGACGAGGACAGAATCCTCGTTTGGAGAATTCACTCATATGACCTATACAGCATGTACTTCTGAACCAGATGACTTCGTTAAAGAAGGATTTACGCTAAGAAGTGCAAAGTACGGCAGAGAAACCGAAATTGTAATCTGCATTACAATGTACAACGAAGATGAATATTCATTTGCCAGAACTATGCATGGTGTGATGAAGAACGTTGCTCACTTGTGCTCAAGGCATAAATCATCCACGTGGGGCAAAGATGCATGGAAGAAGATCCAAGTTATTATTGTTGCCGACGGTAGAAATAAAGTCAATGAGTCTGTTCTTCAATTGTTAACTGCAACTGGCTGCTATCAGGAGAATTTAGCAAGACCATATGTCAACAATAAGAAGGTCAATGCACATCTATTTGAATACACAACGCAAATTTCGATTGACGAAAACTTGAAGTTCAAAGGTGATGAGAAGAACTTAGCCCCTGTTCAGGTATTATTCTGCTTGAAAGAACAAAACCAGAAAAAGATTAATTCGCACAGATGGCTTTTCAACTCGTTCTGTCCAATTTTGGATCCGAATGTTGTGGTATTGTTGGATGTCGGTACTAAGCCTGACAACCACGCAGTTTACAATTTATGGAAAGCGTTTGACAGGGATTCCAACGTTGCTGGAGCTGCTGGGGAGATCAAGGCCATGAAAGGTAAGGGCTGGATTAATTTGACTAACCCGTTAGTCGCATCGCAAAATTTTGAATACAAAATGTCAAACATTTTGGATAAACCCACAGAGTCTTTGTTCGGTTATATTTCAGTTCTTCCAGGAGCTTTATCGGCATACAGATACATCGCATTGAAAAATCACGATGATGGAACCGGTCCGTTGGCATCCTACTTTAAGGGAGAAGACTTATTAAAAGATCAAGGAAGGGACAAAGAAAACAACAAGACCAATTTCTTTGAGGCAAATATGTACTTGGCTGAAGATCGTATTCTATGCTGGGAACTTGTTGCAAAGAGAAACGAAAATTGGGTCTTGAAGTTTGTTAAACTGGCCACAGGAGAGACTGACGTTCCTGAGTCGATTGCGGAGTTCCTATCACAGAGAAGGCGTTGGATTAATGGTGCATTTTTTGCTGCATTGTATTCTTTACGCCACTCTAACAGAATTTGGAAAACCGACCATTCATTTGTCCGGAAATTCTTCTTACACGTTGAGTTTGTCTATCAATTCATCAATCTTATCGTTTCATTCTTCTCCTTGAGTAACTTTTACTTGACGTTCTATTTTTTGACTGGCTCCTTGATCAATAACAAACACATGGGCCATAATGGAGGATTCTGGGTGTTTACCATATTCAACTATTTGTGCATCTGCGTGTTAACTTCCTTGTTCATTGTCTCTATTGGAAATAGGCCACAGGCTTCAACTGCAATCTTCAAGACTCTAATAATCCTATTGACAGTATGTGCGCTATACTCGTTAATAGTCGGGTTCTATTTCGTTTTCAGTACTATCCAAGACTTCGGAATGGGAGAATCGTCGACTTACGTATTCGTCAGTATAGTGGTTTCAATGTTGGCGACGTATGGTTTGTATACACTCATGTCAATCTTGTACTTGGACCCTTGGCATATGGTTACCTGCTCTGCCCAATATTTCTTGATGATTCCCTCATACACTTGCACATTGCAAATTTTTGCGTTTTGCAACACACATGACGTTTCATGGGGAACGAAGGGGGATAATAATCCTCAAGAAGACAAGACAAATCAGTACATCATTGAAAAAAATGACCAAGGCGAATTCGAAGCCGTTGTTGTTGATGTGAATGTCGACGAAGTCTATCTTGAAACTCTATACAATATTCGAGCAAAACGATCAAATAAAAAGGTATCTACCAATGAATCCAAACCAAAAGCTATGGAAGGTGAGGACTATGCCAAAGACGTTAGAACAAGAGTTGTCTTGCTTTGGATGCTTGCGAATTTGATTTTCATTTTGACAATGTTGCAAGTTTACGAACCTGGTCAAACAAGACAAAACGTTTATTTAGCTTTCATTTTATGGACCGTTGCATTTTTATCGCTTTTCAGAGCAGTTGGTTCTTTCGGTTATCTTCTCCAAAATTCAGCAAGGTTCTTCGTTGAGGCCAAAAGTAAGTGGAACCATAGGAGAGGTCAAGGCTATGCGTTGCCTGGAACGAACGCTTTGAACTAGTTTTCGTTTAGTTCGTAATAATACCCGCATTTATAGTTAA
Source organism: Kodamaea sp. yHQL451 (assembly GCA_030578635.1). Taxonomy (NCBI): domain Eukaryota; kingdom Fungi; phylum Ascomycota; class Pichiomycetes; order Serinales; family Debaryomycetaceae; genus Kodamaea; species Kodamaea sp. yHQL451. The sequence goes on from JAKTXX010000005.1 coordinate 742,893, forward strand.
TCCACAAAATACCTCCATTTACAGTAAGAAAAACATTTCACAAATGTCGCGATGTCACATTGCCTTGTACAATGTCGTTTTCAAACATGTTGACTTAAGTAATAGCTAGATGACTTTTGAAAAATGACTATAAGATAAAAGGAACTCTAGCACACCTTTTAAAATGGTCGCCTTAGAAAGAAAAAGAAAGAATGGCTCTGTGGAGCCCAATGGTGTGAAGAAACAAAGAATTAGTGCTTCGTCGTCATTCATTTTACATTCGTATGATAAATTACCTGATGTGAATTCATATCCCAGCGTGAAAACAAAACCATTGGATGTGTTCGTATGGGGTACGGGATCTATGTGTGAATTGGGACTTGGCCCTTCATCGAAAACAAAGGAAGTAAAAAGACCAAGATTAAACCCTTACTTGAGTAGTGAAAAATTGGGTGGTACCCATATTGTCGATTTTGCAGTTGGAGGTATGCACACATTGGCGTTGGATGGTCAAAATAGAGTTTGGTCATGGGGTGGGAATGATAGTGGTGTTTTGGGTAGAGATTCCTCGCAAGCGAAGGAAGTTTTGAAGAGTGCTGATAACGATGACGATGATGACGAAGATGGAGACTTAAACGAATCAGAGTCAACACCAGGATTAGTCACCGGGTTGCCAAAAGAACACAAGATTGTTCAGTTAGCAGCAACTGACAACTTGAGTGCGGCCTTATACGATAATGGAGATGTCTATGCTTGGGGATGCTTCCGTTGTAATGAGGGCCTCTTGGGATTCTTGAGAAGTGAGATCAAGATTCAGAGGAGTCCCCTTAGAATCTCTGAGTTTAGAAACATCGTCCAGTTGGCCGCTGGAAAAGACCATTTATTGGCCTTGGATTCTAAGGGAATTGTTTACGCTTGGGGTAACGGCCAGCAATTTCAATTGGGCCGTCGTATTATCGAGAGACATCGTTATCGTACTCTTGAACCTCAACAGTTTGGCTTGGTTAATATTAAGTACATCTCGAGTGGAGACTTCCATTGTTTTGCTATAGACCAGGATGATAATGTATATGCCTGGGGTTTGAATCAGTTCGGCCAATGCGCCATCACTGATGAGAATGGTAACTTGGAAGATGGCTCGACAATTAGTCGGCCAACTATTGTCAAGTCTTTGTCAAACAAGGGAATTACAGAAATAGTTGCTGGAGAACATCACTCCTTAGCCCTCACTAAAGAGGGAGAAGTGCTTGCTTGGGGAAGATATGATATGAAAGAAATTGGTATTCCTGAAGATAAATTGCCAAGTTCTACCTTTAGAGACCAACACGGAAATGCCAGGTCAGTACCAGTACCTACAAAGCTTCAATTTGGTGCCAAGGTAGACAACGGAGTCAAGATTAAAACCATTGCAGCGGGTTCACATCATTCGTTCGCAGTAACCGATGATGGATACATCTATTCCTGGGGTTTCGCAGACACATATGCTCCAGGTTTGGGTCCATTAGATGAAGACGTTGAAAAGCCAACTCGTATCGTCAATACTGCCACGAAGTTTCACGATATCTTATTGGTAGGTGCTGGTGGTCAATTTTCAGTTAGCGGGGGCCAAAAAATAGAAGATGAGGACAAAGCTGAAGATAGATCAGACAAGTATGATGAAATTGACGAGTGAGATTATTTGATCGCTTGATCGATATCCTTTCACTTTTTTTTTCATGATTCAGGTTCAGTTTCTAATATACTACAAAAGTACTCATAAAAGCGACCAGTTGTTGGCAATCTGGAAAATGCAGAACTTTTTTTCAGTTAGTATAGTATAACGGTGAATCCTACAAAAGTTTTTGTTTCTGAATAATTACTGTGCCTTCAAGTTTTCGCCGGCAATGTTTAACAAAGTCAAAAGATATTCATATTAATTGTCGAGTCATATAGTTTATGTACTGATATATAAAAGCTTATTACAAGAAAATGCCACTTCAATAAAGTTAGCGAGGGTATTCAGAAGCAACTGTTTCGGAGCTATTTTTAATCTTTCTTTTGCTTTTTCTTCTCTCTGTTACCCTTAGGAACTCTAGCCAACCAGTATAAGAAGACTGTAAGAATAATGTTGATTGCAATGAAAGCGATGAAGATACCAAAATTTCTCCATCTTTCTGAGAAAACCGAGAATATTGTTTTCAAGAAGTCGTTTGTGTCCTTCATTTGACAGAACTCACAGTTGGACAGATCGTTCGGGTTCAACAAGTTACCTCCAGCAACCTTCATGTATGCGCTGAAGAACTGACCACAAGTTTCACCTGAAGTTGGGTTCACTTTAAGCAACTCATTTTCTGCACATTCAATATTGTTATTCGCCAAGCCAGTCGATAACATACCCAGAATCAAATAAGTGAAGGGATTACATCTGTACATGAAGATCCAGAATCCTGGAAGAACGTTTGGACCAGCTAAGACACCACAGAAATTCAAACACATTGTGAACAACAAGGTTGCAAGATTTGCTGCGTTATCAGCGAGTTCCATGAATGAGATGCATAGCTGACCCATAGTCGAACTGTACACAAAGAAGCAGCACACATACATCCACATCAAGACACCACGACTGTTAACTTCATCAGTTGGTTCAGCATTACGGTACAAGCCAATAGGATAGTACCAACAGAAGAACGCCACAGTACCAACTGCAATTTGATAGGGAATTTCGGAAGTAATTTGACCAGTAATGAAAGCAAACCAAGAGAATGTTCTGGATGGGGCTTCTCTGACTTCGTAAACATCCCTTTGGCGAACAAAGTAAGGTAACATTTGTTGGACTAAGGTATTGAATTGAATCATGAACATGAAAACCGAGAACATTTGGTTCTGTAAACCCTGCATTGATCTATCTGCTTTGAAAAACGAGAAACCATTCAAAATTGAGGTCGATAACGCTAAAAATGCCTTGGCGTAAATATAACCTGGTGATCTCCAATTCTGTACAAGAACTCTTTGCGAGACAATGAGATATTGCTTCCAAAGGGGAGCAGCGTACTTTTTGTGGGATTCCGGGGATTCGTCCCTTGGAAGTTTCAGTAATTCTACTTCCATCTCATCTAAAGTTTGCTGGATGGTTTCGTACTCCTTTGAGCTCTTCCAAACTTCATAGTAGTCTTGCTTAGCATGAGAACCTGGTGCGGCACCGACAACTTCCAACATCCATTCAGCTGGGTTAGCTTCCTTTGGACATGGATCAGCGCCCTGACTTTCAAAGTAATCGATCAAAACTGAACAATTTTCTCCTAAATCTCCGAAGTAAACTGTTTTACCACCCTTTTGCAAAAATAACAAACGATCAAATTCCTTTAACAATAATGCTGAAGGTTGATGGATCGTACATAAAATAGCTTGACCGTGGTCGCATAATTTTCTCATCAACTTACAAATAGACCAAGCAGTCTGAGAATCCAAACCAGAGGTAGGTTCATCCAAGAACAACAATAACTTAGGCTTGGCCACCAATTCAACACCAATAGTCAATCTCTTTCTTTGTTCAACGTTCAAACCTTCACCAGCAACACCAACAAGAGCATCAGCATAAGCGGTCATTTCTAACAAATCAATAATGTATTCCACATAGTCTCTCTTCTCTTGGTCAGAAACCGAAGCAGGTTGTCTCAAGTAAGCAGAGAATCTCAAGGCTTCACGAACCGTGGACGTTGCCAAATGTAAATCTTGCTGTTGGACGTAACCAATAGATCTTTGGAAAGATGAATCCAAAGAGTGTCCATTTACCATTCTTGTTCCATCGGAAATAATACCACTTGTAACTCTTTCGGATAAACAATTCAAGAGAGTAGTCTTACCTGCTCCTGAAGAACCCATCAAAGCAGTCAATTGACCGGGTTTAACCCAGCCATCGACCTGATTCAAAATAACACGATCTTCCGACTTTATCTTAACCTGGTAAGTCAAATCTCTCCAGTGAAAAATATTCTTAGACGCTGGCAATTCATTGGTTCCAGACGAATCTGACGAATTGGCCTCAACAGTATCCTTATAGTCAACTTTTTCATTGATATCACCATTCTCGATGTCTTTGCTAGTTGCCTTCTTCTTTGCAGCTAACTTCTTATTTTTTCTGACAGAAGAACTCAAAAACAAAGCAATTTCACCCTTTTGCATGGCGCCTTTGTTCAATTCAGTTAAAAGGATGTAAACACCAAGGAAGAAGATTGCGAAGCCAACAACAATACCAAAATCTCTCCATCTGTGCGAGTCTTTGTAGCGAAAGGATTCATAAATGTACGAAGTACCTGAAACAATATCTGATCCCGGAGTGGATCCGACGGTAGCACAGATCTTGTTTTCCAAAGGTAAGTCGTCATAACCAGCTCCACTTGGAACGAACAAAGAGCACGCAAAGTCACGACCAGCAAATTCGTTGGCCATCAAAGCTTCGAAGACATAACCTACCGGGTTAATGTAATTAATCCATCTGGACCATCCCAACATCTTAGGAGTAGGAATGACGAAACCTGTATAAATGACCATGGCAGTTAATAAGACGGAAGCAGGAGTCATAGCACCAGCTAAAGACGTCGATACCGCACCCAATGATCTGAACAAGTGTGACATAACCAAAGTACAGACTCCACACATTAACCAATAGAAAAAGAACCTTCCAGGAGTTCTTCTAAAGTTCACCATAAAATAGTAAACGAAGTTGAATGAAATGGACATACAGAGTTTAGTCGGTAATTCAGTAATAATACCAGCGAAAGCATCGGCCGACGGACGGTATAGAGCATACTTCTTGTGCTTCTCAACGATAGGTCTGGCTTCGAACATGGACATAATTTCAAGCAAAGAGGCAAAGGCATTGAACAAGACGGCAAAAAACATCGCTGCACCACGGTAATAGAATGAACCCGTTGTGGCTCGCAAATTATAGAAAACCGAAGACAAAATCAAACCCATTACAGCTTGACCAAAAATGGATGATAGGGCGATAGAGGGGTCACCTTTAAGACGCAAAATATTTCTTCCCATAATATATCTTACCTGCATCCAGAAGGATACAGTATAAGGGGATTTTTTAGAGATGTGCTTTGATTGTTTCGCAACATGGGCATCATGATAAATTTCCTTGTTGTTTTCCTGATGGGATTGCTCAATATGAGCATCAATTTCTTCTATCAAATTGGCATACTCCGGAGAGTGCTTCCAATAAGCTTCAAATTCGGCGGCAGTCTGAGGAACCTTATCCTCATATCCCTTCAATGGAATTCTCTCCGCTGGGTTAGTAAGGGAAGTTAAGAAATCGGCAGTAGTTTGTCTCTGAGGACACTCGTATCCCATATTGACGAAATAATCACGTGCCTCGTCGGCCTTACCGAAATAGATTTGGTAACCCTCGTACAATACCACAACTTTATCAAATAAGTCATAAGCATCTTGAGAACATTGGTAAATGGCAATCAAAGGTGTTGCTTCTAAGATGGCAGAGGATGTTTTCAAGGCTCTTATAAATTCCAAAGCCGTAGCTGCATCTAAACCTCTAGTAGCATTATCCCAACACTGCAAGTTAGCTCCACTAAGAGATACTTCGGCGATGGAAACTCTCTTACGTTCACCACCAGAAACTCCTCTAACGAAATCGTTACCAACATTGGTGTTTCTGGTGTGAGATAAACCGTATGTTGCCATATATACACTGGCCATATGTTTAGCATAAGACTCTCTATCAACATTGGGGCCTCTGTTTTGAGGAGTTCTCAATCTGGCTGCGAATTCTAAGGTGTCACCAACAGTCAAATGTGGAAAATGGACGTCAGTTTCAGCAGAGTAAACAACATCACCACGGTGGTGAGAGTCAATTTCTTGAGCTGTCATACCATCATAGGAAATTACTGATTCATCGCCTATTTCAAACCCGTAAGTGTGGGCAGATATGGTTTTTAATAAAGTAGAACAACCAGATCCAGGTCTTCCTAAAACCACAGTGACTTCACCAGGTCTCATGATTGCATCCATAGACTTAAGGATATCAAAATAATGAGATTCATCAGGCTTCTTGATGCTTCTAAAAGTATTGACGGCAAACTTATAAATTGCATTGGTGACAGTAGGTTGGTAATCAGAGTCTGCAGCAATACCGTATGCACGCAAATTTCTATAAGCGATTCCCAACTTGGATGGTTTGTAGTATTCTGGATCAGACTCGTATAATTTTCTTAAGTTTTTCACCCAATATTTAGAGTTGAAATTATCACTTTCCGGATTAAGTGCTTCTTCAGGAACTTCTTCTGCGTTGAATGGAGAAATACCCGGTACCTGAGACATGTGCGAAAGATACCTCTTCAATCCAGCGGAAGAAGAATTAGCGTCGTCTATCGAGTCACGAGTGAAGGTACGAGCCAAATTCTGAATCTGATGGTGAGTGTTTTCATCAAAACCTTGATACTCAGCAATCGAGTTGTTCTCGGATTGAGGAGATTGAGATGAGGCATTGTGGAAAGTGTCTTCATTGTTAGACATCTTTCCAGAAGATTCCACCGTTGACATCTTGGACCAATATCAGGATGAAACTTGCGATGTATCTTGAATCGTACACTTGTATAAAATTGACTATAGTGGGAACTGCGGAATATACAACACGATTATGTCTAAGGCAATAGGGTATTGATGCCAAATTAGACGTCAATTATTTACCCAATAAACGATAATCAAAAATAGTGCAAAACCACACTTTTCGAGAAAGGCTACTTCTCCAGTATATATACCACAGAACAAATCAACCAATTTCAGTGGCGATGAGTCGGTCTTGGCTTAGGTTATGGTGGAGTGTCACCTCCACGTGATTGCAGCCCGATTTCCGCAAATCTCTGCGCATTTTGTGCTCATAACAGTAGGAACAAACTTTAAGAATTAACGAGGGAACAATCGACCGAGGCGTATCCTCCCTAGAAGGTGCACGACAATCCCGCTTCCATTGCCCATTTGAGAGCGTGCTGACTACAGTTTGACTAAGAATCGATGCAAGGTATGTGTCTGGAGGAATTCGATAGTTTATTTAAAAACGAGTCCACAAACTACATCTCAAGAAAGATAGGCTTTTGTGCGTCCCCCACCTAGGCTGAAACTATCCACTGGATTTCGCCTCAGCCTTGTCTGTTGTGAATCTCGCGAAGGCCAAAAAAGCGCTGAAACGAAACAATTACACAAGCCGCGTATTTTTGAATGATACGTATTATGTGCGTGAATTCCGGACCGGAAGAAACACCAATTACGGTTTGCCCGTTCCGTACGACGTAAGAACAAAACTAAGGGGGCAAGTTGAACCTGGTTCGAAGTCTGCGGAACCGGAACGAAGGGATGCACACATTCTTGTGTAAGCCGTATGTGAGTCAGACGGAAACGGATGCGGAGATACTTTTTCTAAGCCCCGCGGAGCACTGTTAGACTTGGCAGGTTGCTCCAGGCCGGACGGGTAATAAATTACTAAACTTTCTATCCGAGACTAAAGAGCACAACAAAATCTTAAATCGCACGCAGCTTCCGAATCAGTATATCCGTTAAAGTCCCTCAATCATGTGACTATGAAATGGAAGGTTAACCCCATGATAACTTCTACGTACAGATTCGGGTCAACACTACTCGATACAGGTCTTCCCCAACAGCTTGTTTGCGAATTCAAAAATAGAATATGGCTTAAGGGTTTATCTCAACTTCTCCTTCATCGACTGCAGACTCGAGACGTTTGTACCTCATGTAATGCATATTGTGGGGCCTATTCCAAACACCTCCATCGTATAGCTCGAACTTTTTATTGGGTCACATCGAATGCTCTTGTTATTGGGTCACATCCAAGGCTCTTAACACACATGACAAACGACCGATAATTAAAACGCACGCGGCGACAGATAGTTCAATCAAACCCACCAAGGATCAACGATACATGCATTATTATCTGACAACGTTCGGTAGTCTATACGTTCCTTCGAGGTTTCGTATCTGTCGAGACCTAAGCCCACTTAAAACTTAGAACTTTTACGGATTTTCCCCCACCCAAAAAGAGCGATTGTTGTTTCGAGCACTTGCAAGGTGATTCACCACGCGCAAATGATGACAATTGTTGCAAATTGATCTGGATTCAAAATGCACCACCCTAACATTAGAGCAAGGAGCGATAAGAGTCAAACAAGAATCAATCGATGTACTTTCGATATATCTCTCTTAGTCGAGCTTCACTTTTCATTTCAACTGTTATACTTCATCACCCTTCTCTGATTTTGATACTTTTCGACAAAATATGAATATTTTGGTATCTTTTTATGTTACTTCTAGATTAATAAAAATTGATAAAGGGGTACATGTAATTAGATGGAGAAAATCAGGTATCAAATAACAAATGGCTGTGGCACTCAGCGCAAAGAATTAGTAAGCGTGATTCAAGAGGTCCTTGTACAGAGATACCGCATCATTTGTCTATCCTCTATTTGGTTGAATCAAGAGTTAAAAGGCCTCCGCGTTTGCCGAATAGGTAACTCGTTGTCAATACTTGCTGTGCGCGCAAACATACCGAGACATTGAAATTAGACACATGCAGTAACTATTACCATGAGTGAACGCAATTTATAAAAAGCGTATAGGAAGTCAATTGCAGAAGCCAACTAGAGGCAAGAGGAGGTAACACCGTTAAATGTTTTCTACAAAGAGCAGTTGCTCTCTTACTGGAGCTACAGCAAGGACTTAAGGAATAGACAAGATCTGGTTAATCTCTTTTAAAAGGGTTTTAGAGCTTCGATAGCAAAATGTAAAATGTCTTTTTTAACAGGAAATGTGATATTCACTACAGAAGACTATTTAGAACTACCATAGAGAATAACTTAAACCTAAAAGGACATTCACGTGCAAAATCACGTGAGTTAAAGACATTATAACATAGGTTTCTTAATGTCCCAGGAAATCATTGCAAAGACTTCGTGGCCAAGCTGGTTAAGGCGTAAGACTGTTAATCTTGAGATCGTGAGTTCGACCCTCACCGAGGTCGCAATCTTTTTTTTGGTGTGGGAATCGGTGTTCCTGCGTATAATATATTCCAACGAATTTAAGTCTCAACTATTTTGTAGAAGAACTGTTTGAACCTTAGACATACAAAGCACTACAATGTATAGCACGGCCATAGGTAATCCGACAAGCGTGCCTAATAGAAGCAACCCAAGTGCTGAGAATGATTCGCTTACGGTGAATAATAAAGCTTTGAATGACGAGCAGATATATCAATGGATTTCTGAATTAGTAACAGGGGCCAACAGAGAAAGAGCATTATTGGAATTGGGAAAGAAAAGAGAACAATACGACGACTTGGCTTTGGTATTATGGAATTCTTTCGGGGTGATGACCGTATTGCTCGAAGAAATCATATCTGTGTATCCATATTTGAATCCACCAGTTTTGACCGCGTCGATTTCCAACAGAGTATGTAATGCATTGGCCTTACTTCAATGTGTGGCATCAAATATCCAAACCCGAGGACTCTTCCTCAGTGCAAATTTGCCGTTATACTTGTATCCATTTTTATCAACAAATGCCAGGCAGAGATCCTTCGAATATTTGAGGTTGACTAGCTTGGGTGTGATCGGAGCCTTGGTAAAAAATGATACCCCGGAGGTAATCAACTTCCTCCTCACAACTGAAATTGTTCCTTTATGTTTAAACATCATGGAAATCTCATCAGAATTATCCAAAACAGTGGCCATTTTCATATTGCAAAAGATATTGCTTGATGATCAAGGGTTATCATACATTTGCACAACATACGAAAGATTTCATACGGTTGCCTCAGTATTGTCGAAGATGATAGATCAATTGAGCGCCAATACTGCCCAGAATCCCCAACAAACTTCAAGCAGTTCGGGCAGGTTATTGAAGCATGTGGTGAGATGCTACATGAGATTATCCGATAATTTGGAAGCGAGAAAGGCTTTGGCTAATATTTTACCCGAGCCTTTGAGGGATGGCACGTTTTCCATCATCTTGCAGGATGATGTAGCAACAAAAAGATGTTTGGCACAATTATTATCCAACATCAGTGATCAGCAGTAGAGAGTTTCTACAATACTGTTGTGTCCAGTTGAGCAACTTCAATTTGTTTTAATGCATATTTTTAACATTTGAAAGACTCGAGGCATATTTACGACTAAATGTATCATATTTACTGTATAGAATTACTAAATGATTAATCTCTAAGCTACTTGTATTGCTGCGCGTCCACTGGAATGGATTACCTACCCTTTTGAGCAATCTCATTGCGCACGACATTTCTTTTTTAGATGTCTCTTATTGAAAATGTCACCCACGAAGGGTTCAGATAAGTATAATAAGAGAAAGATTATTGAGTTAATCCTTATTTTACGAGTAAAGAATATTCTGGATTGACCAACATGACTCAAGCGGACAAAACTCACCAGTTCACTCATTCAAATACCCGCAGAAGGGCTTCGGTAGTTTATGGTTCGGTTGGTAAAGGGGGAATCTTCGTCCCGTCAGATTTCATCAAAGCTAAACCAGATAATGAGGACGACCTTGGGCAACATTTAGACGCGGAGAGTGCAATTGGGTCACCGTCAGAATTTGAACCCTTGTTACTCCGTCATAGTCAAAGTTCTAGGGCTTACAACAAACACAGACGTTCCAGCACTAAGAGAGAGGTTCTCGAAGAAGAAAGAGATCTCTTAAAGAATCATAATATTGAAGTGAGTGGTGATGAACAGGACATCATTGACGCTTTCGAGAATGCTGTTATAAATAAGCAGTTACAAGAAACTACTTGGAGAATCGAATTAGCGGCATTGTTTAAAGCATCTATTCCTTTAGTGTTGACCTTTTTGTTACAGAATTCGCTTTCCACAGTTTCGGTATTTTCAGTTGGCCACTTGGGGGCCACAGAATTAGCAGCGGTATCAATGGGCTCGATGACTGCCAATATCTCGGGCTATGCGACGATTCAAGGTATTGCTACAGCATTAGATACGTTGTGCCCTCAGGCCTTCGGCGCCAAAAAGTACACAATGGTTGGCTCATACATTCAGAAATGTACAGCTTTGATTATAGTGGTCATGATTCCAATTTTGATTTTATGGGTATTCTTTGGATATGGCCTAATTTGCCTTATTGTTCCAGACAAAGAAACCGCGAAGCTTGCTGCAGTTTATTTGAAGTACATTGCACCTGGTATTCCTGCCTATATCACATTTGAATGTGGTAAGAGATTCTTGCAGGCTCAAGGTATTTACCACATATCTACCTATGTCTTGTTGTTCGCGGCACCATCTAATTTAGTGATGAACCTTTTCCTTGTTAGTAAAATGGGCTACCTTGGGGCTCCAATTGCTGTTGCAATCAACTACTGGTTAATGGCAATCGGATTGGTGGTTTCCACTATTTTTTTCATTGATAAAGAGAATACACCAACAGGTATTCACCCCTTGGAATGTTGGGGTGGACTTAATTTTAGAGATGCTTTCAGTGCCTGGGGCAAGTTAGCTGGCTTGGCTATTCCAGGTTTGATCATGTTGGAAGCAGAGTTTCTTGCATTCGAAATTTTGACATTAATGGCTTCTTACTTGGGTACGATTATGCTTGCTGCCCAATCCATTGGTACTACGGTGGCATCCTTGACATATCAGGTTCCTTTTGCTATTGGAATTGCATCTTCTACTCGTATTGCGAATTATTTGGGTGCTGGTTTAGGCTCTGCTGCCAAGGTTTCTACGAAGGTTTCTATTTCATTCGGGTTGGTGATATCGCTCATCAATTTTTTTGCATTGTTCATTTTCCAGAGACAAATCGCGGAATTATTCACCAAAAATGAGGATGTAATTAGAACAGTCGGTGGTGTCATGTGGCTCATTGCGTTGATGCAAGTCTCGGACGCTATGAATGCCAACTCCGCTGGTTGTTTGAGAGGTCAAGGTCAAACTAAAATTGGAGGCATTGTCAATTTAGTTTCCTACTACGCCCTTGGTATACCGTTATCGATTTACATTACATTCTACTCAAAATGGGGAGGGACTTTACACGGTCTTTGGATCGGAAGTACTGTAGCCCTTACAGTAATTGGTGTTGTGCAAAGTTACTATGCATTGTATGCTGATTTTGACGTGTTGTGTGAAAATGCCAGGAAGAATACTTCAGAAGAACACCTTTTTTAATTTTTTTATGCTTCAAACGTAACCTTATTTCTATGTATCCTTTCTTTCAAAAATATTATTTTCCGTTCTATTAACTAATATACACATTGACTTAACTACCTCAGAAAGCATCGATCATGGTAGCCTCCTTTGGTGCAGTGTTCGTGAGCCTTGGCTTTCCAGCTAATAATTCTCTTCGGATTTCAGGACCGATAGCGTGGTGGAATCTTTGTCTAACTGTTTCCAACAAAAAGTCTCTTTGGTCATCGGTAATGTCGTTCTTGTATCTTTGAGCAAAGGATAAGAACGCTTTGTGCCAGACTACTGGTAACTCAGGAATTGATTCGCTGGATGTAAGATCCAAGTCTTGCGCAGCATTCCTAAATCTCATGAAGTAAAACACCAATTCATCTAAAGTTTGATACGGTAATGCGTACTTCTTCTCGATAAGCACTCTAATGAAGACAGTGGTTGAGGGCTTGAAATCTCTTTGAAGTAACTGAGTCAATGCCACCGATGAATGAAGAACTGGAACCGAAACTTTAGCCAACACAGAAGCTGCTATGGTGGCCTCCCTTACAGAACAGAAAGAATCGACCAATGGAAGTAAGAATCCCTTGAAAAATGCTGCTGGCTTATATAAGGCCTTCTTTAACGCTCTGTAGATGTGATAGTTCAAAGAGTGATCTTCAGAATCGACTATTGAGGTTCTGAACCTTTCCAACAATACTGATTCGACGAATTTTTGGGCTTCGCTGGCTTGAAGGTTAGAAACAAAAAGTTTCGTTCCTTCGTATACAGCGTGTGGAGTCCAGGCTTGTGGATTTGTGACGAACAATACATCTTCCCAGTTTCTCAATGAGGGCAAAACCTTGAAAAGCTTCGGTAACTTACCGTGAGTGTAAGTGGCTAAGACTTGGCCAATTTTCTCATATGCTGCGATGACCTTTGGAGGCAATAAAACTGCATCAACAGGTCTTGTTGGGGCTTCAGATTGGTTCTCCTTCTCTTGAATCTTCGCTAAGATCTTGTCTGCCAAATTGACTGATTGTCCTGCCCCATTACTTTGGAAGTACTTATTGAACAATTCAGCATCTTTTTCATCAATCTCAATTTCTTCTTCTACGATTTCTTCATCGAAATCAGAGTACTCTTCATCTTCATCTTCGTCCTCATCGCCATCTTCCTCTTCGTCATCCTCATCGTCTTCACTATCCTGCTGTGCTCTGAAAGAACTACCGAAGCTTGGCTGACCACTGCTTTCTTCTTCTTTGAGTTCGTCTTGCTGCTCTTTAGCTAACTGCAAGATTTTCCTCGAACTGGCCGCATCTAAATAACCTTCTTCTTCTTGGTGTCTCTTCTTTGTTTGGGTTGATCTTGGTGCAGATCTCAAGTTCCCTCCCAGGGTGGAAATATCTTTTAATAAAGGGTTGTGACGTTGCTTAGCCTTAGAGTCGGCTACAGTTATTTTCCCCATTATTATTGTTGAATCTATAGCTATGTACAATATTGGCAAAAAGTTTCCTTATCCTTGCTGGAAAGTTCGTGCGATGACATCAAAAAAAAATTCCGTGAGCGTAGTTAAAAAATATTTGTGGAAGACGAGGAATGCGAAATACAAGTTCAAATTTGGCTGTGCTCAACTTTAACGAATAAAGATGAGTAGATCAATTGCTCTCCTAAAAGGTCCTTTATGGGGAGATACCTGTAGCCTTGTTTTAAGTAAGACAAACGAGCGACTAGAATGCCTAAACTATGTGCTTCATCAGTTAATGACGAGGTAGACTTGACAGTAAACTTCACGAACACCAAATCATTGGGAGCTGAAATAGTACCAGAAAAAGTTTCGTTCCAGATAGGATTGAATCCGTTTTCTACGATAGTGTGCGTTTTTCCTTTTGCCATAATAGGTTCGTCCCAATCCACATTGGAAGCTCCAATGATATCAAATGTGATATAAGGATTAATTGGATTATCGGCGCCCTTGGGCTTTGGCAATTGGTGTGCACTAATAATTTGTATCCTGAATCTGACCTTGGTATCTGAAACTATAGTTTGAAGAGGTTTTGAAGTTTTTAAACTAGGTTTCCTAAGCTGTCTTGGCTTCAAGACATAGCCACTTTTATTGACTACGTCAAACATAGCTTCATTAATTTGTTGACCTAAATCGTAGGTTTGCCAATTTGTAGCGACAAGCTGGACGCCATGTGCCCAATAGTTGATGGGAATAAAATTTGAGGAAGTCAAGCGAATTTTTGAAGGATATATTCTCATTAAAAATTTGCGATTATGCTTGTTTACTGACGTCCTCTTTACATCATCTTTGAGCATTGAGTTGATGGATTTTTCACTTAACGAAAAACAATGATTGAAAGTTTTCGACTCAGGTAATGAGAAATTTCTGAACTTAATCCCTTGAGTGTAGACTCCCAAATCACTCAATTCATGAATGATTTTGGTCTTCTCAGACCTGCTTCGCAAGGTAAACGAGTTTCTCCTAGTAGAAGTGTTGCCATCTTCGCTGAATGATGTTGTTGTTGTTGATGAAGTAGTACTGACAAAACCTTCCGCGGAGTTTAAGGTGGTGCCGGTCTTCTTCACCTTGAGCAAAATACGATTCTTCAATTCACTGGGAGATGGCAAGGTTGTCGAATGCTCCTTGAAAGGCTGAAGAACCAACAAATCGCCTAGAATATCTTTCAAGATATTAATGAGCTTTAGCTGATTTTGAATCGAGCAATGAACTTCTAAGCTCAAAATAAGAGGTAGCGGAGACGCAATAAAGGCATATTTCTTTATTGTTTTGAGAACGTTGACAATCGATATTGCAGTCGTGAAAGTCCTACCATGATTTACGACTGGCTCTTCATTTGAGCCTGTGTTTGGGGTGACCAGTGCTCCTTCAATTACGTCATCATTTTTCCCATCCCAAATATCAATTTCGACACACTTACACCCTCTTTGCAATGCCCGTATATACCCATTTATAGACGAATCTCCAGCCACTTGCCTTCCAATGAGATATGTATTGTGTGACGAGGAAATGTAGTATTCATTTAATGGAAGATCCAAGTTCTCATCTAGACTAACAAGACACGGCGAAAACTTTGATAGTAAGAAGTTGTTGAAGTTTTCTGGTAACCAGAAGTCATTTTTGACGGTTCCAAACTTTCTGAACAATCTTGTAAGTTTTTCCTCATCGAAATTATCTTTTTGAATATTGACAATAAAATCCTTAAAATTGTCAAGGGTCATTACATTGCTCTTACCACAAATTGAATCCCAGATATCATTAATATCAGTTCGAACTTTTAGAATGGATATGAACTTTTTGAATTGATCAAAGTTGAGATATGTAGATGCACCAGTACTGGTTGTTGACTTGGAACCAGAAACAAGATTATCACTCAGCGTAGATGAAGATTGATCACTTTGAAAAGTGTGGGTGTCGTACACGTCCGACGATTTCAACAGAGATAGAGCTGTTCCAGAAACGGTGTCAAATACAATCTTGAGATATTTTATGCTGATATTTATGTTGAGTCTCTTAGTATATTTTAAAATGTCCTGAAAAGTCAAGAGTTCCTTGACTTCTCGATTACTTTCATGTAAAAGATTTAATTGCTTTGGAATACTATCATCACTGATACTTAAAAATTGATTTGTGATCTCATCTCGATACAATCTCAAGTTCTTTAACCCTATCGATAATCTCTTATAGTCGTATTCAGTATCTGCTATAAGATTAAGAGTTTTCAATTTTCCTTTTTTATGATTGAAGTAAACGATTGTGGCCCAATTGGATTCGAATTCTTTCGAAATGTGCAATTCCTCTCTATACGGGCTCGCGTTGTCCTGATAAATGAAACTCTTAATATCATCGAGATGTATTTCTATGGACTTCTTTGAAGGAGACAGTGAGGAGTGAGATTTGGACGTTGTAGATAGTAGCCTCTGAAAACTACTAGAAGCAATTGACAAGGGATTCTTCCAAGATATAGTGAAGTTGGTTGGATCAATCTTCAAATTGATCCTCTTCTTTGATTTGTGCGAAACCTTAAGTAGCGAGAGGCCATCTTTAAGAAAAACGCTGGGAAACTTGAAAGTCTGTGCCTGGTCAGTCTCAAATTCAAATGCTTCTGCTTTTGTTGTTGGTGTGGAATCAGAGTTTATAGGAGGGCTGGCCCTTCCAATAATTTCTTCGCTTGAATGCCTTCTTAAAAACTCTTCTTGTGAATGATTTAGCGCTCCCAAGGACTTCAAGATGTTGGTGGAGGAAGACTTCGAAGTTGACTCACCACTTTGACTACCAACATCCTTTCCATCATTTGTACGAAGGTTGACTAGCAAATTCGGTAAATTAGACAGAATAGGAGAAGTTCCCATTTTTATATGTGTAGGGCTCGAATGAGATGAGTAGGTTAGATCAGAAGGACTTCTCACTATGGTAAGCGAGATACTCGATTCCTCCAGTGATTCTTTGGCACTGTCACTCTTCATTATGTAGGATAGTACCCATTTGGCTCCTTGTAAATGGTTGGCGGCAATGTGTCACTGATTGGAAATTTTTGTTTAAATCTGCGACTGATATTGGTAATAAAACTAGAATACCTGCATCGCGATAAGGACATCTAACCAAGGGAAGGTACGAAAAAATTGGGAATCGCTGCTAAACAGCATACTAGTGTCATTACTGACAGTTACGGAATAGGGCAGTACAACGCTGTATTTTACTGTTGGTGGTCTATTTCTATATTTTCTGTCTCTTACAATTCGACAGTGTCATCTAATCTAACATCCATTTTGTTTTCTTGCAAGTAACGCTTGACATCATTCACCTCATACTCTCCTCTGTGGAAGAGACCAGCACCCAATGCTGCATCAACACCACAATCTAAATCAAAAACCTCTTTGAAATGTTGGGGATTTCCTGCTCCTGAACTCGCGATGACTGGAATGGATACATTGCGCTTGATTTGATTGATGAGCTCAAGATTGTATCCCTTGTTGGAGCCATCGTGATCTATAGAATTGAGCAAGATCTCTCCCGCACCTAAAGTCTCACAGGCAGTACATAATTCTAACGCACCTAATTCATGAACTTTACGCCCACCTTGAGAAGTAACCTGGTAATAGCAGTACTTTTCTCCATTTGGTCCATATTTGGTCGAATCGGTGATCTCGATAACTTCCATCGAAGTCTCAGATGGAGATGAAACGTACTTACGTTTTGGATCTACCGAAATGACCACTGCCTGGTTACCAAACGTGGCCGATATTGTTTCGATAGAAGTTGTTCCAGTCTTTGCTTTGTTGTTGGCATAAAATGCTTCAGCTATAGACACAGCATCAGACCCAATACTGACTTTATCAGCGCCTGATTTGAAGTACAAGTCTGCAACTTTGCTCGCAGGAACCGTCTCACCTGTTGCTGGATCAACCATATCCTTGATACCTCCCCCAACAGTCAAAGGAACGAAGATGGTTTCCGCAGCTTTGCTCAATACCTGCAACATCGGCAAATCTTTAAGTGGAGAGTTACGGAACGAAGTAATATTGAGGAAAGTGACTTCATCAGCGCCTTGATCATAATACCTAGTGGCCAATTCAACCGGTTTTCCCAAATTTCTTACCTCACTAGAAGAGTCAGAACTGCGGACATTGTACTGGTCACCCTTGGTAACGACCAAATCTCCATCATCATTTGTTCTTACATCCAAACAAGCAATCACTCTTCTTGTAAGACCACTCAAAGTTTTCTCAGTTCCAGAATTGTTTTGGACATCACCAGCATTGACTTGAGTAATTTTCTTTCCTTCCAAGAAACTCTTAATAACCTTTAATCCAGCAATTCCCGATTTTTCAGGGTGAAATTGGGTTGCAAAGAAGTTTTTGTACGAAATGGCTGCCAAAAACGTTTCCGATCCATATCTTGTGTAGGCAAAATCCCAACCTTGCGAAGAAGCTTGGTCAATTATCTCCTGGTCCTTCTTATCATTTATGATTCCAGCATAAGAGTGAACAAAGTAATACTTATTGCTGGAGTTGATACCAAACAAAGCTTTGGAATCATCCAAAATCTCAGAACCAATCGTTATCTTTTGAATGCTGTTCCAACCAATTTGCGGTACAGATTTGAGCAAGCCTTTTTCGCTGAAGATTTCATCGTTCTTGTTAAACTTGAGTAGTTTCAAGTCAAGGTAACCTAATCCTGACAACCCAGGACTTTCTTCGCTTTCGTTGAAAAATGCCTGCAAACCAACACAAATTCCCATTAATGAACGACCACTTTCAATGTACTTATTGATTGGATCCACCAAGCCTCTAGCACGAATTTCCTTAACAAAATGGCCATAATTTCCAACCCCAGGAAAGATCAATTTTTCGATCTTCTTATCGTTTAAGTTGAATTCTTCTCCATTGTGAATGAAGTGGACTTCGTATCCACCGATTCTTTTTATCGAATTGGTGAGTGACCTTAAGTTACCACTTTCCACATCGATGATGTACACTGCCTCAGACATATTTGGCTAGTTTCTGACTTCTCTAATGGCTCTAAAACTTGATCGAGATCTCTTCGTTTTATCGTTCGCTATGACTCAAGAAAAATGATTACGTCAGCATTGCAAGCGATATCTTGGAATATCAAGAAATGAGTCAACTTCGCTTTTGCGCGACATTTTATTATGATCTATATCGATACGGATTTATGAAAAGAGTGCAAAAACTGAAATTTATAGATAACTGCGATTACTTCAGCCTTAGCTATTGCTTCACTTGATTACTCTGATAAGGAGATAGTAGTCCGCACTATCCTCTTCAATTGGTACAAACTTACCGCTTTCTTCGAAATTCATACAACAGTCCGCCATCTTTCCTAACATCTCGTGAATGATAATACAGGCGTGTTTGAAAATGAAATGATTGATTTCATTGGTTTTGTTCAACAAAACCATGCTGTATTTAACATGAGACTTTCCGAACACTTCAAGAAGACCTTGTAGAATATGCTGCACCAGATTTGGCATAATGTTGTATTTGTCCATGAGCATGTGATGAGCTTGTGACTTAGTTCTGACTGCCCCCAAATATTTCTTATCCACGTATTCCCTGATTTCATCGTTTCCTACATTAAGAATTGGAATTTCAACAATTCCTCCGGGTTTCAAGATTCGATGAAACTGCCTGAATATTGTCTTGTAATGTTGCTTTGGAATTTGAAACGGCAAATCTCGACAATGTACGTGTTCAAAACTATTCGATTCGATGGTAAATAACGGCTCCGAATAATACTCAAAGTTCATTGGCTTGTGACTATGAGACGAAGATGGTTCGGGGTTATGACGACGATTCAAGTGGGCATACTTTGGTGAATTGTTGTCTAACATCTTGTGTAGTCTCACTAGTTTGTCAGGTGTAGTCGAACGATACTGTTTATAATCATTGATGTACAACTTCTTTGTGAACGATTCGAACAATTCTTTGTCCGAACTGGCAAAAGAAGTCTTGACAGCCCTTTTCTCTATGTCATCATATAATTCTTCATCATTAATGACCTTCTGTGATTCAGAATAAATGCTGGTTTCGAAAACTCGAACGAATGGTATTGTGAGAGATAAAAACCATGCATATTGTGCACTAAATGTTGTGTTGTATAGCAATACTTTCAATTGCTCGGTGTTTCCTGTCTTGACGCGCTCACGATGCTTTAGGTACAATTCCGACAAGCTCCTGCTGTCGATAATTGAATTGTTATTGAAAGTGGATAAGATATGCACATAGTACTTTTCCAATATTATGTATTCGTAGGAAACTTTGGTGATAAGTTGGATGAGGAGCGTTGACTTAGTAATCACTTCATTTTCACCAGTGGTCGGAAGTTCTCCACCAACATCCTCTTTTTTAGCTGCGTAAAGTAAATCAGAAATTCGAGTGAACAAATCTTTGTACTTGTAGTGAATTCGTTCTTCATCATTGAGGTAATCTCTGTCGATGTCCAAAGGTAAATTGACAATGTATCTGACCCAATTGACAAAATTCACTTGAAGTAATTCCTCATGGTTTATAATTCCCACTTTTTTAAGAGAATGTTCCAGCTCCCTTCGTATCAAATGACGCAAAAAGGTTCTTGCTTCAAGAATTTCATGAGCAAGTATTCCCTCAAATATATGGCCATCGAAGGTAGTGATTTGCGAGTACTTCTCCGAATAATCCTTGCTCACTTTGTACTTGTTGATAAACTTTTGAAGCGATTGATTCCTGGTACTAGCAAAATTTACCGGATCACTATGATTGTGATCAGATAAAATATCGAGAAAATTGTTATAGCGGAAAATTTGGAATGAAGGTGTAAGTAACACGTCTTTCATCGTGGCCACACTATTGAGGTAACTTAGGGACACTACTGGAACGAACTGGGGTATGTCCAACTCTGAGGGTGTCCGATCAAGATCGTACCTCTCGTGTCCTGGAGCAAAATCATGCGTTGTATCGGTATCAGAAGTAGCATCACTAGAATACAGAGGAATTTCATTATCATACGACGACTTGAACAAACTCGGCTTCAAAGCCAGATACGTTTCATTATTGAGCGGTGAGTGTGTAGATCGAATCGATTTTGATTCTGGGGTCGGGCTGCCGCCCAATATTATACTGGAGAGCTTACGAGAAAATCTCGAAGTTGCGGATGACTTATGCTGTAAGCCTGACAGTGCTTGGGTAAGTGGATTGATGTTAGGAGTTGATTGGGTTGATGATTGCGAACTATTGCGCCTGAATTTGGAAGAGTGATGTTGCGACGAAGAAGATGAATTAGCGGAATACGCTGAGTCGTTTCGAGATTTCTCTAGCGAAGGTAAGTCAGGGTTGGAAGAACTAGGAGAGCTTGTGCCATGGAGGTGTTTGGATGTTGGAGATTTTTGCCCGATCGATGGAGTAGTAGAGTCACTCGAAAAGGAGGCTTTATACCTTTCTGCAATTGCAGTAGGGGCCGATTGGGTGGGATCGGAATCCCGGAATTCAAACGTTTCTTGAGGTTCTTCCGATTCTTTCAAGTCATTCAACGATTCAATCAAGATGTCCGGATTCATGGCGTCACCCTTGAGGTTTGTATTGGACATAGACCTTATACTGACCGGAATCGGAGGAGTTGTACTTGCTGATTCTGTAAGTATCGGAGTACGCTGGGAAGAATTGGTTGAGGAATGGGAGTGAGTGGAATGTCCCTGGGAAGACTGTGACGGATGTTTGGTACGCAGATGTATGCTACCTGTATCGGTTGCGTATGAGTATATCGATCCAGTATCGCCACTCGTCGAGCCGTCTTTGGAGCGATGTCTTCTGACTACACGCTTCTTCTTCTTGTTGTGCTCACGTTGTCTCTCAAGAGCTTCTTTGGCTTCTTGAGCTTCTTTCTCTTTCTCTTTCTTCCTTTCTTCCATTTTTATTTTCGTCTGGTACAGAACCAGGGGTACCATAAAGAAACTCATTACTCATGAAGTGGATAGGCTAGCTTGATGGATGTGGAGGTAAGTTGAATTGAGTTTCGTGATGTTTAGGTGCAAGAAGGACAACACCGGGGAGGGGGGGTGAAAGAATGTACCGGATAGGGGGTTGAAACAAGGACGTAGTCTTAGGTAACAGAGTTAGCTGCGAGTGAAGGATAGAAATTGAATGCTTGTAGACACGAACCAGTCGTATACAATGCAAATGTCTAGTAGAAAGGGATAGGAAAGAGTTAGATTGAACCAATATATTCGGAAGTCACTGTCTCGGGAATGCACCTAGTCCGCGAAAAATATTGGGACGTTTGGCGGCAGGGGATAGCGAGAGAGAGAGGATAGCGAGAGAGATAATAGAGAGACAGCGAGAGCAGGGAGAGTACACAGGGAGAGAACTTTAGGGAGGGTAGAGAGTTGCAGTGACAGTTAAGGAGGATCGCATATAGGAGTTGAGGTTCAGGGTGAACTTTCAGGCTGTTGGGGTGCGGCATTACAGAGATAGTGGGACACGGAAAAAGTTGGGGCGTGATAGTTGCAGCGTATTGTAACCAACCTTAAACGGTAAACACGGTTTTTTTACGTTTCTGGCGCCCTCTTGCTACTGACATGCTATTGGTTGGATCTCTCGGAATAAATTCCAGAAGTGGTATTCTGGAGGTCTCGGTCTTTCTCTGAAAGAGGTCACTGGTATTTGGTTCCTGTCTTGTGCAGGCAAGATTCTTGATATGGAAAGTGGTCCAAGTGTAAAACCAGCACTATTCCGGGCTGGTAACTCGAAAAACAGTAGCAAACTTTGACAAGACAGGTTGTAGATGGTACTGGTTCGGTCAGGCCTGGGCACAGTAACCGGACCTCGGGATCTACGGGGACTTGTTGTTACAAGTCAGTGGGCTTTGGAACAGCGATGAGCTCTGCAACGGCTGCGAAGTTTTTTCGGCAAGATGTTGTTCCTGGCCGTTTCCTGGCTGGATTTCACGTCGATTAACTCGGCTTTAAGATCACCGGTCCAAAGTATACTCCAACTGGACACTTGATTTCAAGTGGTAGCGAGATATTTAAGACGTATCGAGTTGATAATATGCTCTCATCTGCTTCAAAGTCCGGAATTATCTGCCTACTGGTACAATAGATGCGCTCTGCATGTACAATAAAGCCCTTAGTACAGAGAATTTGATTCTCGTAACTCGACCCCACGATCACTAGATCTACCAACTCAACTAGGGTTTTATACATCTACTCTGGTTACAAGCATTCTGCCCGAAATCCGCTTTCGCCAAAGTTAGACATGTCGTAATTTATTATATCCGTAACCATCAAACCGATCTGGTTTCCTGGTTCAACATCTTGGCCTTTTGACCTGGTTAATCCCAGCCGCACGCCACATTGCATAGTACACAGATGACAAAAACGAGGTGACTACAAACTCACGTGCCAAAGTTGCGAGATCCTTGGCTTTACCGTCATTAACCGGGGCAAAGGTAGGGCAGTGTAACCTGATTCGAGGCACTGCACCCTGGAGAGGCTTTTGAAAAAATTCTGGGATAATTGCAGGTTAAGCATATTTTAGTTCACTCCACACCTCGGAGGCTTTACACCTTAAGCCCTTTGTTCTCGCTGCAAATCCATCCTATACTTAGCAAACTTAATATATTTAAGTAGCTGCGTCTTTGCTTTCCCTTACGGTCAATTTCATACAACATCTCCTTTTAACTTTATACCAACCTCACAATGTTTGTTCCTGTCGAGAACTCCAAACGATTTTATTACTACGGGGGTGGAAACCTGTGGAACAACAACAGATGGTACCTCTGGTTGCTTCTTATCATCCCCGTTGTGATCTTGCTTCTTATCATCTTGCTCCGTAGAAGAAAACAGAGAAGTGCCTACGTGACCCAAGACAACGGCCAATACTACCAGAACCAACAGACTCAGCAGACCGGTGGCTACTACGGCAACCAAGCAGGTTACGTTCCACCTCCACAACCCTCGAATTTCGAGGCACAGTACCCTCAGGAAGGGTACAACAGCGGTTCTCAAGGCTATGCGCCTCCATCGCACCCTCCACCTCAAGAAACTGGCTACAATTACGGCCCTCTGACACCCCATGATGCTCCTGTACCAGCTTACGAGAGACCTGAAGGTCCTCCTCCAGCACACTACAAAAACTGATCTTTCAATTCGTGCCTTCGTGGCTAGCTAGAGGTTAACCCGTTAGACCTTTGTGACAACCGTTCTTACTGGGAACGGTTCTTTCTATCTATAATTAATAAACACACGATTTTGGGAAGTTCCAGTGTAGTCGATCGGGGTTGGAAAGGATCGTAAATCCGACAATTAAACCTAAATTGTGTTCTAGTACATGTCTTCTGTCTCGATGTACCCCTACTTTCTCTAAAGAGTGATCACGTGCTTGAGATTATATCGAACATGGTACTACAGAAGCAAGCTTAATCGAGATGCTCTGAGCAGCAACAGAAGATCGAATTATAGTTGCTCTAAAAAGGATCATCTACTCAACAAACTTTGGGGCTGAAACGACCACGATGAAATTACAAGGAGGCTTCCTAAATTTGTAAATCCAGTGTCCACTAATCTGGATCGCTCGCAGTGCTATAATTTCCACTTGGCACTTCCAATTAGGAAGTTTGTGCACCTTCAGGCATTTCAAGCTTTTTTCATTCGCACCCGAAAATTATATAAAGGGAACCAAATTCTCAAGAATGTGAGGTTGCAAAATCTCACACCTTTTCCAAACACTCCTATTGACACTGCAAACAAACTTCCTTACCGCTCTCGTACTACTCTAGTACCACTCTCCACTCTCAGCTATGCCATCTCTGATTGCCGTTTCCCAGGTTGCTGAAAGGCACCAGCTTAAAGCTGGACCCCTCAAGCGTTCCAATCTGCTCTTGAAATCTTCTTCCGAATCTCTCTCTCCTGCTTCTTCCATCAAGCGCCGTCTCTCCAAGCTCTCCAAGCTTTCTCTTTCTCGCAAAAACTCCTCTTCCTCCGATGCCTCCTCCATATCCGTTTCTCGGAGACTTCCTATCGATCCATGGGCCGAGGAATGTCTTCAGCCTATGGCTGCAATCACAGAAGAACCTTCTTCTGCCTTTGCATCAACGTCCCACCGTGTTCCTGATTCTAATCAGAAGAAATCGCACAACTCTCATACTTTAAGCTCTGCCTATAGTCGTGCTTGTTGGAGAGTCCCAGTCAACGTGAACTTCTCTCCTCCAGAATCTCTCAACTTTACCTCTACCCTCGATTTCAACACCGGGGCCGAATCTCCCCTCTTCAATCTTACCGTAGTCGACCTCAACGATTTATCAACCGGTGGTCAATCTGATCTTTCAGTAAACCGCAGACATGTGTGCCATTCTTTGCATCCTTCTACCAACTCTATTTATTCTGATACCACCTTCTACAATCTTATCTCCCGACCTCACGAAGAAATTCATGAGGACGACATTTGTTTCAAGTGCAACAAGTGCTTGGCCTGCAATGAAATGGTGAAGAACAGAGACGTGGTCGGCAAAGAGCCACCTTCGCCTCTCGATTTTTTTAGACTCACTGTAGTACCACCAATGCCAGTTACTTTCCCATATTCCTCAAACCGGCTCAAGCCTGATGAACTCACTGCCAACGAATTAGCAGTGGTTTACAACAGAAACGGCATGGGAACCGATTATTATGAAAATGGATGCTCTGGCACTTACGAGTCTTCTTACTTCAAGAACTTATACTACATTCTCATTGCGCAAATCGAAAGTCTTTGGCAGGACATTTCTGATTTGTTCGATGATTATAAGACCACAGTGACAAGTAAGATCGATCGTCTCAAATACTGGTGGTATAGAAAGGTCTGCGACTACTACTTCTAGCTTCATAACCTTCCATAGAATACATATTCCGAATAAACATCCAAAATTTAAATTCCCCAAGTACCTATCTACAAGCATTCACAAAAACTAAATTCAATTTTATATGGATACTTAGTATCCCAAATGTGTTCATACATATTCAAATCAAGAAGTATAAAAAAAGCAAGCTGTGTCGAGACTAGAGGTTAGGCTCAGTTTTCATCATCACTGTTGTCATCTCTATAACCGTGTTTTCTGATTTCTCCCAATCTCTTTCTTGCCGAGTTCAACTTATTTTCTAACTTCAAGATTTCAACTTGCTGTTCCATTTCAACAGTCTTACCTTCGTAGGGCGTTAATTTGCTAAGATCAATATCGTTGGTTTGATCTTCCTTCTCTAATAACTTTTGGACTTGAGAAACTAAAAGTTTACAAGCACTGGATACTTTGAATGAGGCCAGCTCAAGATGATCTTGAGTCTTGGAGACAAAGTTGGCTTTGACTCTAGATGCAGCAACTAATTGGGCGGTAGATGCAGCAACCTCATTAGAGGCAACAATCAATTGTTCGTGGGAGTTGGATTTCTTGAGAACTCCGTCTGCTGTCTGAATCAACACGTTGGTAGCACCTGCAACTGCTTTGGAGGCACTAATCAAACCTTCAGTCCATCTATTATTTTTCTTGTAAAACTCAGTTCTACTTTGCTCCCCTCTTCCTTTGCTAACAATTTCTCTTTGAGATGCTGTTGCAGCGGCAATCAACAACGCAACAGCATCAGTGATAGCTTTCGCAGCAGCCAATAAAGCTTCATGGATTGCGAAATCTCCTCCGTGAATCTTTGGATCATTCAAGAGGCTCGATAAGAATTGAGAAGCAGAAGAAACTGTCTTGGCGGTCTCTTCCATCTCATTGCTGACAATATCCTCCAAGTTACCCAGTTTAAAGTTAACCCCACTGGAAGCCTTTAAGCTGTCTATGAAGTTACTCAATAATTGCAAGGAGTTTTGAAGCAGCAAGTTTCCATCAATAACTAAGTCGATTCTGTCCTCGTCATCATCAAGTTTTTCCAAATTGTCATACTTCAAGTCCAGGAAGAATTGCTCAGTATTATTCAATACTTCAGAAACATATTTCAAGATCTTGTCTTCATCATCCTTTGATACAGCACGAGTTACACCTTTGGCGTTGAGCATGAGTTCATTAATGGATGTAGTCAATTTCGAACTTGCCAATATAAGATCGGAGTAGGTAGTGTCGTCATCATCATAGGTTTGCTTTCCTTCTGCGATGAAACTGTTGAAGCTATTAGCAAAGTCAGTAGCCGTATCAGAAGTGAGTTCGAGAATCGATAAAACAAATTCTGGGGTGGCATTCAAGTTACCCGCTTGAATTGAAGAAGCAAGATCGCGTCTCGAATCTTGCACTCTCTTTATGTTATTCTCCAAAAATATATCAATCAATTTACGAAGCTTTTCAATGTTTTGCAAAAGAATATGATCAATTTGTGCATTGATCAAGTCATCCTGGTCATCCTTGGATATAGCCAATTCTTTCAAAGCACTATCCAAAGACTCTTGTGCAATTTCTAAGTCGATTTCCTTTTCTTTGAGTTTATCCTGCAAGGATTGAGAGCCAAGGTTTCCTAATTGCACTTCCCTATCACTCAATTGGTTCTTCAAATCTTCCATTTCTCTCTCGTGTCTTGAGATGATACTAGACAAGTTTAAAGTTTGCAACTTTCCTGATTCGTTTACCTGTGAGTTTAATTCTCTGACCTCAGCCTGGAGTTTTTCGATTTCCTGGTCTTTTGAAGCCTTGACTCTGTCCAAGTCCAATCTAGCTCTGTCACGTTCACGAATCAAATCGGCCAATTCGACGTTCTTTGATTTCAAGTCCTTTTCAAACTTCTCCTTCTTCAAAATAGATTCTTGGGCGCTATTGATCTTCTGTTGAATCTTCTTAAATTTAGCCAATAAGTTTAAGTGCTCTTGACGCAATTGAGAGTATAATTTTGCTAAGGCCTCATACTTCTTGATCCAATTCTGAATTTGGTCTTCCAAATTCTTGATCTGTTCATCTTTTGATGCAACTTGTTGAGTTGCAGTGTTGTTAAAGTTCACCAATTCGGTCTCTAAACTTTTAACTCTGGAGTCGTATTGTTGCAACAACAGTTGGTCATTATCATACTGGTTTTTGAACATAACCAAGTCGTGCTCCAATTCAGAAACGCGCGATTGTTGCGACTGGTGTGCCTGTTGTTGTCTCAAAGCTTCCTGTTCTTCCAAGAATTTTCTCTCTTGTTGTCTCTGTTGTTCTTCGAAGAGTCGTTGCTGTTGGAGTTGTTCTTGGAGTTGTTGCTGTTGCTGCAATTCCAACTGTCTTTGGATTCTTTCCTGCTCTTGCTGTTGTTGCTGCAAATAGGCTCCAGTCTGCTGAGAGAAGAGTTGTTCAGCCGATGGTGGAGGAGGGTTTGCAGGAGGCTCGAATCCGGTTGGATCGGCGGACAATTGGTTTTCAGAATTGTTGATCGAACGTGGCCTCGAGGCTGGAGCACTGTCACTCGAAGCCTGGACGTTAGGAGGATTGTTGGACAATCTAGGAATGGTAACCAAACTGGTCAAGAACTTAATTCCATGACAGTCGGTGAAAAAGTCTCTAAGCATGTAATGTTGGGATTCGAATCTCTCAATAAGACCTGCCAAAGCATCATCGGAGCCTAACTGCTGGTACAAAGCTCTCAACATAGAGATACAGAACTTGTAGATTCCGTAGGACTCAGCGATCAAAGGCACCAAGGCACTGACTTTACACAAGTTGTTGGGGGTCTGGTGGATGGTGGCGAAAATGAGTTTCTGGAACTCGTCGATTCCGTCCTGTAAGTCCATCAATTGCAAAATGGAGTCGTAACCTTCGTTGGGGTCATGGACGGCTCTCAACGAAAGATACTCCTCGTACTCAAAAGTTCCGTTGAAACCGGGGTTGTTTCTGTGGAAATCTAACTTCTTGAGGATGAAACGGTCATACTGACTGATAAGTCTTCCGTAGGCATTGCCATGGGAGGGAAACACTGTGGCTAAGGAAGCGATAAAGTCTCGGTTACGGTATCCATCCTTGAGGGTGTTGGGATGTCCTTCCTGTAAAACCTTGTGGATCATAATCAAGGCCTTGAACGACTGGATCTGGTCACTTTGCAATGGCTGGATCTTGACCGCATTCCAGAACGCTCTGGAGTTCTTGTGGTCCCAGGTATAGACAATACAGGCCCGGACATGCTTTCTTTTGGGAGGCACTTCCTCGGTGTTACATGCCTTTTTGACACTGATTTGCAAGTCCACTTCTGCCCTACTCATGGTGGCGATAGATGCTGTTAAAGGGGGGCAATTGGGTGGTGGTGGAGGTAATATGGGGAACTGAAAAACGGCTCTCGTCGTCGTTCGTTAAAGGGGTGGTGAAAAGCTCATCACGTGATATCTCACGCCGGGTCATGTTAGTGGCGGAGGTTTCGGACTCTCGCTATCTTTTAGCGATAGACTACTATATATAGAGATGACCGGAGACAGGTTGGGATTAAGTATGGCCTAAGTAGGACTATGAGTATGGCCTTAGGATTATATAGAGGCTGTGCTCTTTGGCTTACCTAACCATTAGTCTTTAACTTTCAGTCCTTTGAATACAAGCAGTTTCTGGCGATTGTTAAGGTTCTAATTCACTTTCAATAACCACTACGCGCTTTAATTGTTATAGTGTTGAAGACATGGATAAACTGAGACATTTGAAATCCGGGGGTTCCATGGCTGTAGTCGCGATATTATAGAGATAGTAGGCAGATTTCGTATTAGTTTTTGAACGTGCCTGATAAAGTCGAGATCACCTCTTATAGCCCTATTTCGTTGGTTCTGATGCCACCGACTTTCATCACGTTTACTGGAATTGTGTTTCTTGAAATTCAGCTTAATTCTCGTTCTTCGCTTGAAGACAATAGACCGTTCCTACACGAGAATTGTTCAAAACAGTTCTTACCGCGTACTTAGGCCTGTTTCACCTAGGAATTATGTCTTAAGATATCTTTCCATTAAATTGTGGTATTTATGTAATTATACACAGTGAATGAGTTGTCTCAACCGACACACATTTGCTACCTAATAATTGCCAATTGTAGTGATCCTAGTGTGCTCACTCTCTTGCACAGACATTGCTGTACTGCGCTAAAATAAGTTATGTATTTGAAAATTTTCAAACAGAGGTCTTCTTGTACTTGGTCTTGCCAAAATCGAAGGGAAGATACTTGTACTTAATCATGTGCTGGATCTGTTTTCTCATGGTCAAAGTAAATAAAATAACGAAGTAAATCAACAAGATGGGCCAGAAAACAGGTATGTCGAAAATGGTGAAAAACGACAAGAATAACGACAACACGGTGGCACGGGTGGCATTGTACCAGAACTTGAACTCAGGCAATCTTCTTATGAATGGTCTGAACTCATCATCTTCTGGCTGAGGGTCGTCGTCCTGGATACCCTCTTCAATCAGCTCGTTTCTTAATTCTTGTTCCAAAGAAGGATCAAACTTGGGGGTCAAGAACGCCAAGAGCAAGTTAAGGAGATAGATACCCAAAGCATAACATATGATGTACCAACCTTGGGAATACACTATTCTGGCGAAGAACAATAATACCACTCCTCCAAGGGCAATCCATCTGTAGAGTGAAAATGGTACCGATTGATCAAGGTACTTCTGGTAGGTGACTTCCAATCTTTTGTAGTGCTGGAAGACAGGATTGTCTTGCAATTCAGCAGGAATTTCAATGGCCATGGCTATAGTGGAATTCGGAGTTGAAAACTGGGTTTGCTTCTTGATTTATACGTGTTCTATATGTGTTGAGATTTTTACAAACAACAGCGGTATGATATTACACAAAACAAAATATGGGATCCACGCGCGTACTAAAAGATACTATATGAGATGCAGATCCAGGGATGTAGATAGAGTATAGGAGAGATGGTTGAAGAGCTGAAATATGAGGGTATAGACGGTAGAAGTGAGGTAGAAATTATCGAGAGAATTAGTTGAAAATGAGAGTAGGGACTGAATTTAGGTAATGTAGCCCAAGACTGTTTAGAATCAGGGGACCAAACCTGCTAATTGTTCGGTGTTATTAGCAAAATAAACTCGAGTTTCCTCAAAGTACTACAATGCTCATTCCTATACGTGAGTATGTATTTGTAACGTATGTTCTGGTATATTTACAAGAATGGTTTCTGAGTAGAGTTTAGGTCGATTAGGCGACGATTTCTCTTGGTCTTCCAATGACCTTGGTTGACCTGGTGGCCTCATCGAATATTCTTTGTACAATGATTCCCTTTGGAGGGTTTTCGGGGTCGATGTTTTCCACCACTGAGCCTGGAACAGTTAAAGGAATGATTTCGGGCAAGTATTTGTCAGTAAGAAGCTGTTGTTCTTCGGCATCATATACACCAGGAGTTTTGATCAAGTTTGCAACAGTCTTCTTCTCTTCTCCAGAAAGAAGACGGTTGGCATAGGTGTCCAAGTCGGCCAAGATTTGCTTTTGGAGAGATTCTCTGGATTCTGCTGAGAGATATTTACAGAGGCTTCCGTGAGCATCAACCTCGACTTTGGTGTCAACATCCTTGAACAAAGCTAATGCGTGAGCTTTGAGTTGTTCCACGCCTTCGATTTCTCCTCTTCTAGCCGTAAGCTGGAGTTGGTAGATATGGTTGTAAGTGGCTTGAACGTTGGCATCTTTCAAGGTCTGTCCGTTCTTGACCAATTGGGAAATTTCGTAGAATCTGTTAGCCACCAAGTCCAAATCCGACTTCTCCAAACTTATGCTGAATTCATTGACCAAAGCTTCGGAATATTGTGCTGTGGTTTGCTGTTTGAGTTGCACTATTTCAGCACGGTTCTTGGTGATTTCTGGCTGTGCTTCGTATTCCTTTCTAGACATGTGATCTTCTTCCTGTTGGGCCTTGATTGGATCAGTGATTTCGGCATACCCGAATCTTCTTACTCTAGGAGCAAAATGTGGAGTTGGCAACTTGAGCTCGTGCTTCAAAGCTACACCAACGTACTTTCTTAAAGGATGGAAAGGATCATAGTAGAATCTAACGTAACCTGGTTCGGTGGCATAGATTGTGTGGTCCACTCCGATCTTGACGTTTTCACCTGGATGTATCTTGGTACCTCTTTGTCTCATTATAATTTGACCTGGCTTTACAAGATGGCCTTCGTATGCTTTGGGCCCCAATCTTCTACCTGCTGAATCGTTTTTGTTGGTTTTGGAACCCGATACTTTCTTGGTAGCAGTACGGATCTGGGTGACGTTATTGAGGGCAGAAACTTGGACGCTATGGACCTGTCCTGAAGCTGGACGCAAGAGTCCACTAAACTGTTTTAAGAACGACATGACGACGTATTGTAGGGGCCTAGTTCTGGTAGTACAATCTCAGAAATCGTGATTTTTCACTACAGAAAGATTGAAAAAATTCATATATTCGCAGTGCCCAAATATACACAGACCTTGCAGCGAGTGCGAGCGACACGCGTAAATCATATACCCCATATATCTAGCTTCAATCAGACGTACTAGAAACTTCACTTAAAGCCATCCACCAACAGTTGGACAGTTCCTTGCCACTCTTCGAAGTCTTCAGTTTCACGCCAGAGCTCGTATAACTCGGACTTATCGGAAGTGCTGTTTACTGCAGCCAATGCGTTAACTGCTAATTCCTTGAGACTCAAGCTGTAATCTTTCCCGTACTTTTTGGTAGCGTAGTCACTATCCCACACTGCTTGGTTCTTGATGAGAAACTCGAGGATTTTGTCCCGGAAATAGCTGTTGATTTCGGCTTCGGGTTTATCGGCGACATTGGCTCTAGACTGGAATCCTAGCACTAGAAGTGCTGCCACGAGCACCGAACTGCCGTCATCTGATTCTAAATACTCTTCATATGGCGCTTCTTCAAGGGTAGAAATAATCAGAGGAATCGGAGTTTCGGAGTTTTCCACATCGCCTAAAAAGTCACACGCCGAGTCGTTCTCCAAGATTCCAATTCCCCAGGCTCCCATGTTGAAGGGTGTTGGAAGGCAATTTCAAATTGGTTTGGACTAAGTGGTGGGGGTATTTATAGGGACGCCCAGACAATTAGCTCTGGAACCCAATATGGAAATAAGGTTATTATTATCACGTGTGGGGTCTCGTAAAGGCCATTAAACTTTAATATCTAGCATCGCAGCACGTTCCACAACGTAAAGGGCATGATGTATATCGCCTTACTACGAGCTCGAATTTTTATTGCAATTGGTGTTTGATTCTTTTCATAAAAAATGGAGAATATTTGATGGGTTAATTGTCATCCGATCATATTATCTCTATATTCTCATTACATTTTTCTATTTCTAAAATCATTCTAACCTTCTCTCAGACTTTGGAACTAGAATTCAGTAAATAGTCGGTATTGTTCTTTGGTACCACAAATCCAACCACTTCTTTATTCGAGATTTATGGGCTACATTCTCATTTCCACTACTGAGGATACCATAATTTTGTCGAATTGGGGCTCAAAATGACCTTCAAGATTAATACATCTATCACATTGAGATCACACACAAGGTATTATAGGCCAATATTGCAATATTGAAGAAAACATAATTAGTCCTAAGCAATTGGTTAACTGGTGTCCGGATTTTCTTAACTATGGATCACGTGACAACATTTCAAAAAAGTCCAATAGTTCTATAATTGGGTCTGGACTCTTTGGAAAGCCAGGGAAACCATATCATATCCTACAATACAGCCCATAGAGAGTGGTGGTGAGCTTCAATTGGCTTGAAATGGCCTGGTTCGGCCGATAATTTCCAAAATTTCCAAAATCGCCCGCTTAGTCGGGCAAATTGTTCAACCGTTTTTCTCGTACAAAGTGCGGTTTTAGCTCAGTTGGGAGAGCGTCAGACTGAAGAGATTCAGTCACAGTTAATCTGAAGGTCGTGTGTTCGATCCACACAAATCGCATTTTCTTTTTATCTTTTTGCACCCATAGTAAATGGGACGACCAGAGTACATGGAAAACCGATATGGTATTGAACTGTCATTACATGAGGGACTACAATTTTTCACCGTATTATTACGTGTTTCAATACGAAATCTATCTAAATACAATGTGGATATCTTTGAAGAAAGTTAGGCTTTGACTGCTTTCACTCTGACGTGGCTATGGTTTCCGTGCTTTTCAGTTTGCACCTCTAATTTCTTATCAAGCTTACTATGTGTATGTTCTTCTTTCTGTTTCTTGGATTTGTTCTTCTTTTCCTTCTTGGTTTCCTCTATCTCTTCGATCTTGGCTTCCTCTTCCTTGATGTCCTCCTCGGGTTCATCTTCGTCGAACTTCAACCAGTCTTCAAAGCCATCGTCGAACACCTTTTGCAAGTTCTTCTCGATGTAGAACAAATTCTTTCCATCTTTCACAACCAGTTCGAATTCGGCATATTCTTCGTCAGTCACCAAACATGAGTCCAAAGCCTCTGACAAGGCTACCTTGTCGATATTAACACCGATAAATACCAACTCATTCCTTCTGTCTCCGTGTGTTCCTTGCATGTCCTTTTCAATGAGTTTGGCAGCCTCTGGAGGAAAGTAATCTGGTCCAGTAACTGCAAACCACGGAATTCCTCCCTTCATAGTAAGCATAGATCCAGCAGAAGACCATTCACCTCTGATGATGTATCTGGAAGCAATCCAGAAGAATCCCTTAGAACGTAACATTGGCCCAAATGGAGACTTTTTCTTGTTTTTCAAGAGCTGCTTTTCAGTAAGCTCAGGAAGTGCCTCTTCCTCTTCTTCTTCTTCTTCTTCTTCTTCTTCCTCTTCCTCTTCCTCTTCCTCTTCCTCTTCCTCTTCTTCCTCATCCTCTTCTTCATCGTCTTCTTCGTCTCCTTCGTATTCCTCCGGTTTTTCTTCTCCGTCCAATGGTCCTTCAGCTCCAGATTGCTCGATTATCACAAACTTGTCGTATAACATCTTGTACAATCTTTCTGGATGGAACGGCTTTCTCGATCTGTAGATGAAATTATTAATTCCGTACTCTTCAGTTTCTGGCTTAGGAGTCAAGGTAGACTGGTTCTTTGTACCAAAGCCTTCACGAATAGTCATTTCGTTGATACTTTGGAGCCAACCGGCTGATGTAGAGGCTTTTTCGAAGTCGTAACGTTTAGTGTTGATGACTTCTTTAATATCAACTTTACAGTAGTCAGTGTGAATAACCTTTGCAATCGGGTTCAAAGACTTGATAACTTTTGCTATTTTCTTCTGGTTCTTGTTCTTCATGGCGGAAATCTTGTTGACTATGATCACGTCTGAGAATTCTATCTGGTCCACCATCAAGTCTGTAATGGTACGCTCTCTTTCGCCTTGTCCATTATCACCATATCTGTCAGCCAAGAAGTCGGTAGTTTCGAAGTTGGACATGAAGTTAACGGCATCCACAACAGTAACACAGGTATCCAATTTGGTAAGCTTGGTAAGACCTCCAAGGTCAACCACTTCTTGTAAGACCTTTTCTTCCTCTGGTGGGATACTTCCTTGTGACTGTAAAAGCATTTCTGTGAATTCAGTGGTGAAGGTTTCTGCCACTTGCATTGGTTCAGAAATACCAGTAGACTCGATTACGATATATTGAAAGTCGCCGTTTTTGGCTAAAGATACCAATTCTTCGAGCAAGTCTCCTCTGAGTGTACAGCAGATACATCCGTTCTGCAACTGAATCAACTTCTCTTCCTTCTTAGTCACCTTGTGGTCTTGGATAAGTGCAGCATCGATATTAAGTTGAGAAACATCGTTGATAATCACAGCTACCTTCAAACCATGTTCTGTGGTTAAAATGTGTTCTAAGAGTGTAGTCTTTCCTGCTCCAAGGAACCCTGAGAGAAGGGTGATTGGAATAGGCAGCTTTAAATGCTGTGATTTGGAAACTTGTTTCGAAGGAGCCATTTTTAATCAGGTTACGTTAACGTGAGAAATCTAGCAGCATTTTCTACAATTGGATTCCTTTTATAGTTCAAAATGGGATACTTCGGAATAACCAAAGCACCCTTGAAGTTATAGAATTTTTCACATCAATAGAGGGAATTAAACGGTCCAAAACTTGTCACAAGACTGTATTTTGCAGACTAATTGCAACTTCAAAAGGTTTCCTGCAGGAGATGTTTATGCAGCAGCCACATTCTTACAAAAGGAAAGCATTTGATTGGATGAGCCTTGTGCGATCTATTGTCAAAACTGGCCACTAATGGTTATGGCAATGATAAGTTTGTATGACAATGATTCCTTAACTACTAAGGTGCGATTTTTATGCGCGAAAATTTGCACCCAATAACTGATCCGAAGGTTGGATTTAATCAGAGAGAGGGCAAAGTCAAATTAATAGACGAGGGATCAAGGTATAAATATCAGAAGAAAGTTCATGCTTGGTGTCTATACGGACAAATCCCGGAATTTCGCTTTACTTGATCAATTAGGATCATTTTTCATCTCATTGACTATATATAAAAGCTACCATAAACACAGCGGTAGAAGAGAACCCGTCCCAATAAATAAGCGAGTACCGTAGAAGAATTGAAAATTTATCTATACAACATTAGTACATCCATCTGAAGTTGGGGTTGTTTGGACCCTCACTCAAGATATAGGTAGGAACGTCTTCAAACGTCTTGTTAACACCTTGTTCTCTGTTTCTCTTTCTGTTATCGTACACCATGAATGAAACGATACTGAGAGCCAATACGATGGCCAAACCACCGAAACCGGCAGTTATACCTAAAGCAGGAATGTATTTAGGTGCATCTTTGGGAAGGAAGATGTTGGTGGAAATCAAACCGGCAGCATTAGCCAATGGAACACCAACGGCGGAAATGACAGCTCTTCTGTTGGCACCGGGAGTGTTGTTCGTGTACCAAGTAGAGGTCAAAACAGATGAGGCAGAAGCTCCCATAGTCATCAAGAAACACGAGAAGTAAGCAGCACCAACGTGAGTTGGTACGTCAATAGCACCAAACACAGCAAATCCTACCAAGGTACACAACACAGCGAAACACATGAATAACGAACGGATTCTGAATCTGTCTGAAAGAATGGTCAATATCACCAACACGACAGCTCCCCAAATGTTAGGAGCGACAGTGTAAAGATTGGTCATCACCGTAGATTTACCCAAGTTAGAAATAATTTGAGGGAACCAGTTGTTGATAGAATTAAGTGGAACACCAATACAGACTTCCACGAGCATCCAAAGCAACACGACAGGATGCTTAAATACCTTGATAGCGTCTCTGAAAGAAACCTTCTTGGAAGTGTCATCAGAAGAATCGGTCTTGATTCTGTAAGCAGCGTATTCTCTTTCTTCGTCGTTCAAGATAGTGGTGGTCATAACATCTCTAGGCAAGACCCAGAATGCAAACACCGCAAATGAAATCGTCAAGAACCCTTCGATCAAAAAGAGAATTTGCCAGCCGTGCAACTTGGATTTGATCTGGAAACATCCATAAGCCAAGAGACCTGAAAAGGCATTGGCAACTGCTGAAGCAGCATAGAAAATACCCACTCTAGTAGCAAGTTCTCTTCTTCTGTAGAAGGTCGACAAGTAGTAGATGATGGAAGGTAAGAACGAGGATTCCATGGCACCAAGGAAGAATCTGGCCACGAAGAGAGAAGCGAAGTCGAAAGCTGAAACCACCAATAATGTAATACATCCGAAAGTGAACATCAATACTGGAATGGCGTTCGCAGCATTATACTTTCTGACCAAGAGCGACATGGGCAAACCACATAAAACGAAGGGAATATAGAAGATGGAAAGCATGAGGTTCCACTGGGTTCCTTTGATACCCAAGTCCTTGTCGATCCCATCGGTTTTGGCATTGGAAATGTTACCTTTGTCCAAGGCATTGAACAAGTACATCACTGCAATAACGGGAAGAATGCGGAAATCGAGTCTTCTAACCACTCTCTTTTCCAAAACAGCATCGAAGTACATGTCAGAACGACTGGCTATGTCTTCGTCCACTTTGGGAAGTCCATCTTCAGAGTCGTCATTGCTGCCTCCATCTGCTTTGTTGGCAGTTTCGATGCTAAGGACCGAGGACTTTCTGTTGACTTCATGCTGAATCTCAGCATTCTTCAGCTTGTTGGTATCACTAACGTGGATACTGGACATTGTAAGGCAATCTTAGTAGCGGCAAAGGGTAACAGTGAATTTCTGTTAATTTGGGTTGAATTATCAAAAGCAGCAGATTCAAGTAGACACTAGTGTGTGACTAGGATATTATTTTGCAACTAACAAGCTTAATTTAAACTTAAACTTAAACCAGGCAAAGACTTCTCGAAGACTTGGTAATACTCTGGCAGACTTTGGTTGAACCTTTGTGGATCGTGTTGTAATTGTTCTATTTCTAAATTGTTCTACTCCGGAAGGATATTGCTGTCTAATTATACTAAGTCAGATCTGGGTTGGTTATCTCTCCCCACATAATGAACCAGAATGGGTGACGTAAAATATGCTTATCAGTAAAATGCCCCGCGTCCCTCCACCTTACAAAGACTGTGAGTTTGGTGATAGTTGGATCAAGCTGCCGATCTGGAGTAACGAACAACTTTGACACCGGGCACAAGATAAAACTTCCAGGCTAACTTAGCGGCCCTCCACTTTGCGGGGGTCGGTCCCTCCACCGGGAATTATTCCGATAACGATAACTGTGCGGCGACCGCGAGTGGCTGACCAGCGGCTATTACTCCGAAACGGGTGCTCCCTCCACCGGGTGCTGGGTGCCCCCACCGGCCCCCGCAACTTACAACACCGTCGATTTCCGACCTCACTTTTTATTTATATGGGTTCGATTCCAAACTGCTTGAAAAGTTCTGGATTTTTTATTGGAATCCCAAACTTCATCACTTTATTACTATCAACATGGCTCAGAAATTAGAATGGTCCGCCATTGATGGCCAAGAACACCCAGTCTTAGGTCCAGCTTGGATCTCCAACGGTCACGTGTTTACCTCGGGAATAGTGGGCCAGAATTACACCACAGGAGAGATCCCAGAGTCCCTTGAAGAACAGACCCATTTGGCCATCGCCAACGTCAAGAACGTGTTGCAAAAGTGTGGCTCCGATACCGACAAAGTTTTCAAGGTAATGATGTTCATTTCCGACATCAAATACGCCGCCGAGATGAACAAGATCTATGGCCAATATTTCCTCCAGAAACCAGCCCGGAGCTGTGTTATTGCTGCCTTCATGGACCCTAGAATCAAGGTCGAATTGGAGGTCATTGCCACCGTCGAATAATTTATAGAGTAATTACATAGTCTTACAAAATACATGGAATCTTCCGGATATTGGAGTAGTGAAAAATCACGCGAAATCCGGTCTTGAAATCCGACTCCAGGGCCCAACAATAAGAGCCCTCGCCGAACTACCATGTGGTCTATTTTGGCTAAAGCAGCGGCTGAAACGGTGGAGCGGGGCAGCTAGGAAAGTTGACTAAGAACATTGGTACTGTTACGTAATCAACGTAATCAAGGTTATGGATGGAAAGGAGCCACTGGGGTTGAACTTAAGGTAAATCATGATTCAGCCTGATTCAAGCTCAACATTCAATGTCTCTCTATTGTTCACACCCGAATGTTACTCCTGCATCTTCGCTTAACAAACTGTCTTTTTAGATTGTACTTTGTATTGTAAAAAATAAGATCAATGGACGAAATTTTCTACGTCCAGAAATTTAGGAAGAAATTATTGAAAGAATAATTTCTGATGAGAGACAGAACAGAATTGACCTCAAAGATTTGGAAGGGAAATACTTGACAAGAAAGTGTTTGTTAGGTGTGATGGAATCATACACATCCTAATTTCATTCTATGCGACAGTTTGCAGCGTGGTACCATATTTTTTATTGAAGTGTATTTCCTCACCGAGATTTGCTCCGTCTGATTAGGCGACTCCGGAAGTCTATAAAAGACTTTGAGATAATGTAATCAAGACTTATCTTTCACCGCAATTCTCTGT
Organism: Kodamaea sp. yHQL451; assembly: GCA_030578635.1. Classification (NCBI taxonomy): domain Eukaryota; kingdom Fungi; phylum Ascomycota; class Pichiomycetes; order Serinales; family Debaryomycetaceae; genus Kodamaea; species Kodamaea sp. yHQL451. The sequence continues at coordinate 782,480 of JAKTXX010000005.1, forward strand.
AATTCTCTCTACAAAAGAGATAGGAAGAATACGGAGAGATAACTGCGAGATCTGCGAGGGTTCGGGATAAATGCGCTCCGATATAGTAGAGATAAGACCATTGAATATCATTGGACGTGGTAGAGAAAGATTGGAGATGTAATTTGATAAAAGAGCAAACTGGACAATCATTAAAGAGTTTGAAAATGGCTCAGTAAAGATGGAGAAGTTTGATACATAGGGACTAGTGGTATAGGTGAAGAAAATGTAAGGAGACCCTAGCAAGATATGAACAGTAATTACTGATGTGATAATTCACTTGAATCAAGTAACAATGCTAATGTTGAACAAGTCTTTCCTCTCTAACACTCTTTACTGACGAACTTCTCTAGACAGCTTCAGCTAGCGAGACTTTCCCTCTCTACTGACACGTTACCGGGATTCCCTCAAACTTTACCGGAGATGGTACTGCATCACGATGTACCCTCACTAATCCAACGAAAGCCGCCGCACCGACCCCGCCTACTAGTACGAGCCCTTCAGCTCTCCACATTAACGAATATGATTCTGGCTTTCTTCAACATCTTCCAGCGGTAAACCCTAGCGGATTGTCGTTAATCCGAGAACAAAGTGCTATTCACGACTAGACTTCTCGCGCTAGTTGTCTCCCCACCATCTCCAGGCTCTCGCTAGATCCTCGCTAGATCTTCATTTCCCGCCAGAGCTCTCCTTATCAGCTCTCACTAGTCTCCCACCACATACTTACAGGACTTTAGTGCCAACACAAGAAAACCATAGAACACATCACCAGATAATGCCCTAATGACGCTGCTCCAGGAATCTCCCCCCAAACATGTCACCTCAGTACTTGACAACCCTCTGTCTCCTTCCAAGGACAACCAACCGTCTTCTCCAGAGAATCTGAGTTCTAATGAGAACGGTCCTACTTCCAATATAGGTCCTAAACGAAGACGAACTTATGGCTCGTTTGCCTGTGACCACTCAGGGTGTACACGTGTCTTCACTCGAGCTGACCATCTCTCTAGACACAAGAAGAACCACGACCCAAAGAAACTCCGGTGCTTATGGCCTGGATGTGGGCTTCAATTTGCACGTAATGATATCAGAGAGAAACACTTCCAGCGACACCTTGCTCGAGTCAAGGAGGAAGAGACCAACCGAGAAAGTCCGCCGTTTGTAGAGACTCCTGGATTTGTTACCTTCCATGCTGACCCACTTCAGACCTCCAAGGATGGAGAACAGGCTGAACAGATCGATCTGATCCTCCTGACACGCCTGCAAGATCAGTTATCGCCTTCTTATCCACAGAATTCCAACGGAAGTATGACTCCAAATAAGCCAGACTTACTGTCACATATCCAAGACCCACATCCCAAAATGGAACCTATGCAAGATAATCATATACAGCTGCATCCCATACAAAACCTCAGTCACAACCATTTCTACAGCAACGTGTTACATAGCCCAAAAACGTCCTCGGAACGTTCCAACCTCTCACTGGAACTGAAGAGCTCTTCTGACAAACAACCACTAGACCAAGAGATCTCTCATAATTCGCATAATCCTGAATTGAATAAATTCAATGAAGTCCCAACTAATCCGTCAAAAGACCTTTTCCAGACCCCCCAAAATCATTTGGAAAACATACAATCTGGAAAACCGCTTTCACCCTCTGATTTAATAGAATGGCTCTTCCATGATGACTCCTTCAGCCGTGGTGATAAAATGCCTGCCAGTGAGTTCTACAACTTTCCCAACGAAGTATCTCCTGTCTCCTCACTTATAGAAAATGTGTTTGCCATTACTCCAAAATTTCCCCATTCCAGTTCGAGAACCTCCATAGATGACCTGACAAGACACACGCTTGTCACACTCATACCGTCCTTAACATTAAACCCCGATTTTGGCTTACCGCAGATCGAGAGATGTCTAGAACTCTACTGGCTCATTTACCACCCACAGTACCCTATTCTTCATAGACCTTCATTCTCCAACCGTGAAGCACATCCGCTTCTTTTGCTAGCCATGATCATGGTAGGTGCTAGTTTGAGTGGATGCTCTGGACAAAGAGAGACTCTCTTTACTGCTCCACAGAAACTAGCAGAACACATCGCAGAACCTCTCAGATGGCTCATATTTTCACACGCTGACTGTAAGCCACCAGCAAAAGTCTACATAGTCCAGAGCTTGTTGTTGTTGGAATCATTTGAAATTACCAGTACCAGCCGGTTCTTGCACGAGCGGTCTTTCTTGTATCATGGAACCAAAATTCAGCTATTAAGAAGAAGTCCCATTTTAGGTGGAGACCCTTTAAAGAAAGATGTTGACGACGAAGATCCACATGTATGGAACCAGTGGATCGAGTTTGAGTCAATGAAACGTGCATGCCTAATGGCTTTCTATCTTGATACCGTAAATTCTACTGTCTATGGTCATACTATAATTCTTTACGCATACCAGATCAAATTGTCTTTGCCTTGCGAAGACAGTCTTTGGGAGTATGATAATGAGGACGAGTCTAAACTAGGGTCATTGAGCGGTAGTTTGCAGCTGCCTAAGTTTTTGGATGCTCTTAAGGCGTTATTACATCGTCAGCATGTGCGTACGAGTACGTTTGGAAAATCGATTCTTTTGGCGGGCCTTCTTACGATTATGTTCCAAATGCAGCAAAAGGACCTCCAGCTCTCATTTTTGGAATGGGATTCGATGAAGGAATCGTGGAATGAAATCATTTCGCTAGCTATAGATGTGTGGCGTGTAGAAGTTTGTCCTAATGGATGTTTTGATACGGCTACGGCGTTCAGTTTCTCACCTTCTGAAATCCATAAACTTCCGCCTATGCTCCGGCTCGAAGATACAAGGTGCAAATTCAGTCTCTACCATATTGCCCAGATCTACATGAGAATCACTCACTACGACTACATTGTCTATGCTGGTGCACCAAGTAGAATGAATGTCAAGGTTACGGATTTCGAGTATAAGAATGTTGAACGACGTGTTAGGGAATGGTCTAGTGGGGTCAATGGCAGAATAAGTGTGGTACATGCGTACCTTTTTCTCTGTGAAATGCTTTTGTCACCTCACGACGATGATATCAGTTATACCTATGATCCAAATACCGACCCATATTTGCACCGCAAAAATATTATAGCAAGTGCGGTTCTTGTTATATTTGCATATAATTTTACCCTTCAGGGTCCAGAGTCGAATTTCTTTGGTTCCATTGGTGACAATTCCTTCTACCCAGATAGAGAGGACGCATACTCATATTTGAGGAGAATCAGAAGACACTTTTCACAGTGTATTTCTGGACCCATCCACAGAACGAAGTATGATGATCCAACCGAATACCACAGCACGGTCAAGAAATTTGCAGATTACCTTCCCAACATCGAAAACAAACATCACATGGCGGGCTTATTAAAGATGTTCCACAAGAGCTTTGAAAACTGCAACTGGGAGGTAGGAAGAGAATATTCCAAGTTGTTTCGAAATTGTATTGAGCGATGTTTGGGGAGAAATTCGATTACGTGTTTAGATATGTATAGCTAATGAATTTGCAGAGATTCTGGTATTAACTATTGTTCTACTAAAAGATTAATACTTTGCTTTAATATTGTGTCAATTGTGCGTGACTATATTAATTTCGAGGTGATAGATTATTATATATTAATTCGATAAGGGAACTACCATCAAGTTACCACACAGTTTCCTCCCACTTCACCAACTCCAATGACTGCTGGTGTACATCCTTCTGCGCCTTCTTTCTCATGTAAAAAATCGGACAATCCTTGTTGGAACATAACACTTCCTGGTGCAACGAACCTTGACATCTCTGGCACTCGGTCCATAAACGCGAGAACTTGCTCTCCAAATAATTCATCTGTGATAATGCATTTCCGTACAACCCAGGAGCCTTGCCTTCTCTGATACAGTTAGTACAAAGAGCACCATGATTGTCTGCCTTGAGTGGAGTCTTGCAACTAATACATACCTCCGACTTCTTGGCAAACCGCATAAGTCCTCCGGTCTTTGGAGCCGAGATCTTGATGGTTCTGGTATGCGAACCTGCTAACAACTCTTTGGTCTTTGCTTCTCCCAATATAGGAAGGAAAATTCTCTCGAGCGGCTTGGCAAGCTGGTTTTCCAAATAGTATTTCACATCAATTGGGAGCGAGTTTTCTAAGACATACAATGGATCTTCTGATTTTTCGTAGTTCTTGTCACCTGAACCCTTGATAATAACATAAGCCACTCTGTCTCCCAAGGTGGGAGCCGATCCAGCATCTCTTTTCCTCATACGCTCTGCCAACTCTACGTGGGCCTGTTTGGCTGAGTAGTCGTGCTTCGTGAATGCTTTAGTAATCACCAACTGCGACAAGTCAATTCTGTTCTGAAGCAAGTCAGCAATGGTTTGCTTGACGAATCTTTGTGCTTTTTCCACATCCCTATCTTCTAATATGAAGTCGAGAACCTTCGTAATGACATGCTGTACCATTCTGCAATTATCTCTTCTAACAGTTTCGATACCCTTGGTGTCCATTTTGTCTGGTTTGTTGGGGTTAGTCCAGTACAATCCAGCATATCTCTTTTTGTTAATAAGCAAATACGGAAAATAAACTTTTTCGAACTCCAACTTGATGGGATTTACGAACTTAGTGGAAACAAACGCGGCAGCTTCTTCTCCTAGTTTCATACAAGTGTCAATATCCGAAGGTCCAAACTTCACCATAACGGAATCGGTATCACCGTATATAACCTGTGAATCGTAAGGAAACCCGTTGGCTTTGGTGTAGTGTTCTTGGACGACGTTTTTGGTCTTTTCAATCATCTCTCTTCCAAAGGCAGTGACTGAGGAAGAAATAGCCAAACAGGGCAATTTTCCGATGGTAGCACCTGTAAAACCGTAGACAGAGTTCGCAGAAATCTTCAAGGCCAATTGTCTACCATTCAAAACATCTCTTCTGAACGGATCAGTTTCTTTCTTCAAATCCGCCTTAGCTTTCTTTCTTGCTGTCAATAACTCATCCAAAATTGTGGGCAAAATTCCTCTTCTTTTGGTATCTTTGACGAAGTAGTCTCCGTTGGGTGTTTTGGTATAGTCATCCTCAGTCAAACCAAAAGTTTTTATAGTCTGTGGATTTAATAACGTTGTGTAGCATAAGTTATGGGCCATCATAATAGAAGGATACAAGGAGCTGAAATCGAGCGTTGCAATAGGAACATCGTAGTAGCCCCTAATAGGTTCAATGACAGTCGCACCTTCGTACTCTTCGTTGGTACCTTCACTCTTCATATTCGGTATAATAATGTCATCCTCCAAACATTTACGGAACAACTGTGATATGACTTTAATCTGCTGACCTCTGGACAACAAGTAAGAAAATGGAACACCCGTGACTCTGGCCATTTCTGTATAGTTAACGAGACACATCAACTTATCCAACAACCTTAGTGGCAAGTACGCGTCTTTCAAACAATAAACTGCCAACCTTCGTCTGGTTTCTTTTGTTCCATTTTGCAAGTCTGTAATGATCGAATGCTGAACATCCTCCTTTTGCTCTCCCAAGAAATGTGCAGATACAGAATTCAAAGTGTAAGATCTCAACTTGTATTCTCTTTGAACAAACTGCAAGAGATCCAACTGCATTCTTCCATCAATGTTGACAACCTTGTTCTCTCTTGTACCATATGCCCTCGAACTGAAAACCGAATCCTTGGCTTCTTGTCTGAGGTTTTTGATTCTACCAAAGTAAGGGAAATCTCTTAAACCAAGAGCTTTGGCACGATCCAAGAGATATGGAATATCGAAATTAGTGGTGTTGTACCCAATGATCACATCTGGATCCACTTTGTTTACAAAGTCTCTCCACTTAAGGAGCATCTGTTCTTCTTTCTCGTGTTCAAAGATTTGGGATCCAATGATTGACAGACACGTATTGACGGTAAAGACATTTCTAACGAATGGCCTAGATTCTCCCAATTTCAGTACCACATTGGCTATTTGGATAACTGGATCGTGTTCTGCTTCTGGGAAAATTCCTTTTCTTCCGGCACATTCGATATCAAATGATAAAATACGGAGAGGTGCCATTTTCAACCATTCTCCTTCAGGTTGATGCGAAATTAAATCAGCATAGTGCACTGAGCATTCGAGCTGGCACGATGAGATCTTGAGATGGTCTGGGACGAGTTTGTACTTGTTTTCAGGCAATGTGATCCACAGCATACCTGTGATCTTACAATCCACCATGAGCCTCAACAAAAAGTTAATGTTATCGTAAGAAACGTTCTGGGGAGGGAAGAGGTTTTCGAAACGGACTTCACCTCTTTCGAAGGCAGAACGCACTTTAGTAATATTTCTTTGTCCATCGACGAACACCTTGAAGAACGGCAGTTTCGTATTACGGTTGTAGCCCCAGATAGACTCTTTGAGTACCATGGTGACCTCGGTGATGCCTTCGTAGTTTGCATTAAGGTACAGTGTGAACTGTTTGAGATGTTGGTCCCTAAAGAAGCCCCTGGGCACAGGCACGTAGAAGTAGTGGGTAAAGCCAGTGACGTTACATAACACCGAATGGCCCTCTGCAGTAATACCAAAGAAACGCGCTCCAGTAGCGCCTCCTCCGGAAGTGTGTGTGTCCAAAGTGTATTCTTCAGCATCTAATTGCTGGAACGAAATGGGAACTGACGAGTTTACGTACTCGTCGAAGTTGTGAAGTTCGGGTCTTTCCCATGTCTGGTCAGTATGTGATATTCCACGGGCACTTTGGGTCATATCGAGCAACTCCCGCTCGAATTCCGATGGTTCTTCATCTCCATTGGGACGTTTGAGCTTTTTGACCTGTTCCTGGAGCGAAGAGGTGCGGGAAGCTGGGGTCTGCGATGACGTAATCTCCACTGCCGCCGGAGGCAACGAATGTGCCTGGTCAGGTGTGTCGTGTGGTCTTTTGGACATCCTGTTAAGTATAGCAATTGAATTAATATGTGTGGAGTACTGAATAAATGTGATGTAAGAAGAGTTGATTTAGATTTGATAGACGCGTAGGCGCGTGCCTGCTTACGTAATTCGGATGCGACAGCCAGTGGTAGATGAGACAAGGTAAGCAGTAGGACTAGTCCTTGGAGGTGATAGAGAGGGTGGTGAATTATTTGGTTTTCCTAGAGCTAGCTCTTTTTGTATAAATTAGTTAAGGTGGCAAAGAAAGTCGAATTTGAATGACTTTTTTACGTAATTCGTTTGTCTTTCTGACTAATCCACAGTTAGTCAATGTATTGAGGATTTCTTCTACCACATAGCCTATGAAGGATCAGGGTTCGGATTACAAAAAATCAAGTCTATACTGAAACCTACTGGTACTTACTCTAAAGTACTTGTGCTGTATTAATTCATTGCTAATACTTCTTAGGAAGAAGACAACTCTGTCCTGTGCCTGCATACTGCTAGACTGATTTAGGAAAGTTTTGCAACTAGTCAAAAAACGAGTATTTAAGAACTGCAAAATCCCTTACATTTTCTGATTTTTATATACTTTTCTTACCCCCATCCCCTTATTAAACTGCCACTAGATTACTACTGCCACTTTAATACTTCTCCAAACTCACCAAACTATTCACTCAAGCTCTTCGATTTCAATGAAGCCTATCTTCAAGAAATCTACTGCCCAGTTGAACCTCGGTTCTTCTGCTTGTATCGACATGTCTCCTTCCGATTCTGTTGATTCTTTCAAGCCAATTAAGTCAGCTAGACCAGCTGACTCGGTCTCCTCTTTCAATCCTCCTGCCTCTGTCAACATTCCAGCCTCTTCACCTCCTGTCTCTTCCCGTCCTGTCTCTGCCAACCTTCTCTCTTCCAACCTTACTGCCTCTGAATTCAATTGGGGCAACTCTGCCCAAACTCCTTTCTTAGTTAAACAGCCAAATTCAATTTCTGAGGAACAAACTGACATCCAAGACCTCGATGGAGTCACCTCTTCTCTCTCTACCTTCCAAACTACTCTTCTCCTCAACTCTTTCAACGGACCTCCTTCCTTAGGTGTTTGTGGATATCACGCTCCCTTTGTTATGCCTACTGGATCCGACTTTATTCAGCCTCCTTCCATCTACACTGAGCCAAAAAGTGACTTCCAGTATGACACTGGAGACTTTGGTCCTCTTGCTAACTATAACCTGAAAGACTTCCCCTGTTCTACTGGTATTGATGACTCTATTCATGGTGCAGTATTTGTGCCTCAGATTAACTATGTGAGGCCATCTTCAGATATGAAGTATGAAATTCAGCAAGCTGACTCTGGAGACAGATGGGACCCTTCCTATTGTTACAATGCTGTTTCCGCTAACGAGAGTTTATCTTACAAGAATGGAGTACCGAAGAAAGTTGCTGTTAGACCAGAAACCTTTGGCTCTCTCGATGCTCTTATCCAGAAACCTATGAAGCCTTTAGAGATTAAAATTTTGGTAGAAGAAGAAAAAAAGGAAGAAGAAGAGAAGCCTAAAGTTTCTCGTCTAAGAAGACTTCTTGGAAAGTTCAAGAAGCTCTTCCACTACCATTCAAAGAAACCTATTGACCCTATTGCTTGGCCTACAGTCAGTACAATTATTTTCAGTACTACTATTGATACTACCATATCTGAAGATACCACAGAACTTTCTTCAATTGCAACTGACACGCTCTTAAGAACTGAACAGGTACTTCAACAACTCTTCGAGCCACTTGAAGTTTCCGATACGACTTCCTCGTCTCAACTGTTCTTTACCGACAAGGAAGACACCACCGAGGTTTCCACTATTGAAAATTCTTTTAAGAAGTCCAATTTCATGACTATTCAAGAACCTAGTCCTAGGACCACTAACGAATACAAATTCGATGGTGATTGTCCTTCAGCTTTACGTGCCTGGTTATGTCAAAAGGCAAAGCAAAAACCCTTCTGGGAAGAAATGGAAAGAATCGGAGCTTCCCAGTATTTCATTCCTGTTTAATACCAGAATATTCTTCTCCAAGGTCTTCATACAAGTTGACCACAAAAACTTGCAGCCATACTAGAACTGGATTGCACTTCTTGACACTACAAGCTGGGACGTTTAGTATCCAGTCATCCCATTATGGGACAAGAAAGCATCCAAAGAGGGAAACAAATCACAATCTGACTGGTTCAGAATGTGCTCCCAAAGACTAAAACGGTACTTGAATTCGACAAACTGGTCCTCATTGATCCAGTGATCCCAGCAGAAGAGACTGGGATCGTCATAATTGGAATACACACCTCCCATATTCGAGTGCAAACGACCGAACGTCTATTGCTACTAGGAACCAAGAAATGAGCTGGTCTTAGACATCTTCCTTTGAATAGTTTCTACATAAGTAGCTAGAATAATAAACAAAACCTTAAATTCTACAATAGGAACCTGTCCTTGGGCTAGCGCTTTCAAACATAGCTGTTGTAGTTATCATTAACCAAAAGTTTTGTGTTGGTCTACATTAATTCACAGAGTGTTTCTAGATGTTATGCATTTCTTATAACCAGAGTTTCTATACCTACCATCCTCTTGCTGGAACCCAAACATCCACCACTTTATCGTCCTCGACTATGAAGTACCATGGATGAGCAGCAGCAGTTATACACGAGTGTTGAGGTATAATTTTTACACGGGTGTCCAAAGGTATGAAACGAGTCTCTTTGGCTTCATCTAAGGGTACCAAAATTCCGTGTTCTTGAGAAAGACGGCCTACCACCCAGTTATCGTAACCCTTAGGATACACCACTCTTCCATGTCCGAAAACCGGTCCGAACTCCCTGGCTAAGGCTATAGCTCCAGCATTTACAAGCTGTTCTCCTGGAGGTTTATCTCCACGGTTTTCATAGGTAGAAAGCACATCGGCGAGCAAGAAAAACGACACGTCCGATTCTTGAATACAGCCAGTAGCAAGCTGCTGGAGATCACAGCATGGGTAGTTACCAGCATGGAGTTCAAGCTGGCCTGCAAGGCCTTCTGGGAATTTTGCAGCCAATTCCGCTGTGGTAAGCAATTCCGAAGCATGTGCCGTAGGGGTAGCACCTACTGAGATATGGAGGTTCAACGACGGATCTATAGCAAGTGCAGCCTGCGCAGCACGATGAGAATGTGCTATTTCTTCTAGCAAGTAGTCCTTGGCTCTTAATTCCGAATCCGAAGCATAAGAATGTCCAGCATGACAATAGAATCCGAATACTTCGACATGTTTCTTGACAGACTCGGAGGTAAGCACCTTGTGGAGAGTCTTGTCCAAGATCTCGGAGTTGTTGAGAAATCCGGCTCTGTGGGTTCCCATATCGATTTTGATGTAAATCGACCACTTCTTCGTTTCGGGATTTGTTTCGTTATAGGCTGCCAAAGTATCCAATTGGGCTGGGTTGTCGAGCATAAGTCTCAATTGGGGAACTTTCACGCTCAACTCGGTCAATTCATCTAATCTCAGTTTCACAACCGGCAAACTGAAAAGTACATCGTCGACAAGACCCTCTTCTACCAAGGGAAGAATCTCCCACAACTCTGCCGTGGTAGATACTACCAACGAGGAAGTCCTTTGCGCTCCACTGCCCAATTGCAATCTGGTGCCTTCAATGGTCTTGTGGGTTTTTATATGGGCCCGGAATTTCGCTCCCAAACGGGCAGCATTTTCGAGCATCTTGTCGGAATTGGTTTTGAAGATGGTTCTGTCGATAATGACGGACGGAGTAGGCAACTCCGAGATGTGTTTGCCTCCATAGGCTTTGAATACCGCCTTTTTGTCAGCATAAGGGTTTAATGTGGTTGGATAAGTCATTTCTGGGGTAAATTGATATTTTGGAGGCTCATTATGAGCTGGTGGAGGATCGTGGGGGTTTATATACTGGAAATAGTGTTGGGTTGATCCAAGCGATATCGGCACACGTGATCCGGTGAACAGTGCACGTGACTCGGTGGGTGGCAGGGTTGACCTTTCCTACTAGCCCCCCACCCAGTCTTCTACTCCCTCCATCGAAATCTGGGGTGCGGGCTTCGTACCCGCAGTTTGCGTTGTTGGCTACTTTGGGAGCTCCCTCCATTCTTATCTGCACTGTCAGTCCCTCCACCAGGATCGCAGTTTTGAGAAAAGCGCGCCCCCAACTTTCACATCCAATTCCGACCTGCCCCCAAACCGACTTGTGGGGTGGCTTTGGGGTCTGAACTTTTCACTTCCACTATAAGTAAGCAACAATTCCAATTGATCTACACAATCCATTCCAAGTATCAACTAAACCACATCAATTATGACCCAAAGCTACACCAAACAACTCCAGGCAGACTACTCGTTTCCAGGCGGAATTCCGGCTCCCCCATACACCCTCGATCCAGAGGTAGAACCTAAGTTGGACCCCGTGTATAAGGAGTTCTTCCACAAACACCTTTCCACCAACTCCAGCATTCTCTACACACACCGGACACCTTTGGTGGATATCCGTACCGGCGGAAATGTGGTTCCAGGCCAGACCCCTCTTGTGGAATTGGCTCAGACATTCGATATCGAAATATCAAGAAACTTAACCGAGGGTCCTCCCATTGCCGCAAGGGTGTTTGTCCCTCTAGGAGAGGTTCCTGCCCAAGGGTTCCCAGTATACGTGTGGTATCACGGAGGAGGCCACGTTCTCGGCAACATCGCCACCGAAAACTCCTACTGCTCCCACATGGCTGCTGATGCCCACTGTGTAGTCGTCAGTGTCGATTACCGTTTAGCTCCAGAAGACCCTTTTCCAGCAGCTCCAGATGACGCTTTTGAATCGCTTGTATGGGCTTTGAAGACTGACAAGATCGGAGATATCGCGGTTAACCCCCACAAGGTCGCTGTGGGAGGATCTTCTGCTGGAGGAAACTTGGCTGCGGTAGCCGTTCATAAGCTTTTGGCATTGCCAGAAGCAGAATCTTTACCCTCAGTAAAATTCCAGGTCTTAGTTGTGCCTGTTACTGACTGTACTGCCAATCCCTCCAATACCGATTCCTGGAAAGAATTCGAATTCACCCCACAATTGCCTGCTGAAAAGATGCTCTGGTACAGAGCTGTGTATTTGTCTAAAGACGAGTTTGAAGACCCCGAAGCATCCCCATTATTTTACTCAGATGCCAGCTTTGCCAAGAACCCTCCTGCCATTATTTGTGTGGCCGGTTGTGATGTTTTAAAATCTGAAGGATTGAAGTACGGTGAAAAATTGAAAGCAAATGGTGTAAAAGTCACTGCTAACGTGTATGAAGGATGTCCACATCCTGTGATGGCTATGGATGCAATTTTGGAACAGGGCAGACAGTTGCTTAGAGACGTGGCTGATGCCTTGAACGAAACCTGGAATGCTTAGAGTTATAGATATTAGTAATAAATTATGATATGAAAGTACAAACACTTCGAAAGTCACCAATACGTTATAACGCCCCCAATATCTACATTCACCTTTCCAAACTTTAATATATAAACTTTAAATAATAGCAAGCTCTCCATGCAAGAGGTCATACAAAGACCTTGTACAAAAATGGATCGAGAGATCCCATTAGAAATAAAATAACAAAATTGAATGATAATAAGAAGATTCTTCTAAAACGTGATATTAGTCATCAAGCTGTTCGATCTTGTTCACAGGTTCGTCCAAGTCCATGAAATCATCGCCAGCCTTGAAGCTGGCATAGGAAAAGATCCTGCTTTCTGTGGCGGACTTGTTGTTGATATTTAATTGTCCAGGTCTAGTTTGACCTGAACCATTCCCATTAAGTATGTGGTCGTTAGAGTTAGTCTTTCTGATCTTGGGGTGAGATCCTGACAATAAATCTATAGGTGGAATTGGGGGTGTTGAGCTATTGGAAATTGTTCCATTGCCGTTGTTACCATTACCATAAACATTAGGTGTGTTGGCCGAGGAACTGGTAGGACTAGAACCAATGGTCAATAAGTTCTGGTGTGCATTGAGTTCCTTGGATTTTATAGAACCCTTCTTCATGGTCTTGGCAAAATCGGAGCTTCTGTTGCTGTTGTTTTGTTTCGATAACTCCTTTAACTGGTTGATGTTGTGAATACACTTGTTGATGGTTTGCATCAATAACTTGGGCTTCAAAGGCTTCGACACGTAGTCGTCCATACCCTTGGCCAACGACTTTTCACGATCTCCCAACATGGCATGCGCAGTAAGCGCAATAATAGGCGTTCTGAAACTCAAAGAATCAATTGGGTTAGATTTCTTTTCCCACTGTCTGATCTTCTCCGTGGCTTCGAAACCTCCCATGACAGGCATTTGAACATCCATCAATACTACATCATACTTGTTCTTCTTGATGGCTTCGAATGCTTCCAAACCGTTCTCCACAACTTCCACTTGATGTCCCTGTTTTTCTAAAATCCGTACTGCCAATTTCTGATTGACCAAGTTATCTTCGGCCAACAAAATCTTGTAGCTGACAGATTCATTTGAGTTCTGGGAAATGGATCTGGATTCCAATGCTGGAATAATAGCACTGGCCAAATCAGTAATAGTACATGGAGTATTACCATAAGACGAGATACCCAAATCAATACAGACCCTCATGTTCAATTCAGGAATCGAATGATGGACTAATACTAATGGAATATACTTGACTTCTGGTAACAATCTTAAACTCTTGGCTGTCTCGATCGAGTCGATCATAATGATATCATATTTCACAGGTTCGGTTAAGTTAGCATCATTGATGTTTCTAACAATGATTGGGTTTAATCCCAATTCAATGATTCCGTCGTTGATTTCTTCCAACTCAAGGTCAGTGTGTTCCGTAGAGACAAATAAAATGTGATGCGAACTGAAAGGTAACAACTGTTCCGTCTGTCTGGTATACCTGATATTAGAAGGAGAAACGCTCACGGTGAAATAGAAATTGGAGCCTTCACCATAGTCGGAAGTAACCCAGATTTCTCCTCCCATTAAGTGAATCAATTGCTTCGAAATAGACAATCCTAGACCAGTACCACCGAATTTTCTTGTAGTAGAACCATCGGCTTGACAGAAAGTATCGAAAATAAGGCCTAATTTATCCTTTTCAATACCAATACCAGTGTCACTAACACAAACTTCCAAGAGCAATTTGTCGGTCTCTTCCTCGACAATTTTACTCGATTTCTTGACACTGACACTAACCTTACCCTGCTTAGTGAACTTAATGGCATTACCCGCCAAGTTCAAAATAACTTGTCTCAATCTGAACGAATCTCCAATCAAGTTGTCTGGGAAAGAAGAGTCGCATTGGTAAGTCAAATCTAACGACTTTTCAATAGCTTTCACAGCTAAAGTCTTCAATGCTCCGAAAACAGTTCCTCTGAGCGAGAAGTCAATTTGTTCTACTGTCATTCTGTTGGCTTCAATCTTGGAGATATCCAAAATATCATCAATAATCGTAAGAAGCGAATTTGCTAAGTTGTGCACAATTGACAACATTTCTCGCTGGTACTGAGTAAGTTCTGTATCGAGCGACAACTGTGTCATACCAATGATACCGTTCAACGGGGTTCTGATTTCGTGCGACATGTTAGCCAAAAACTCGGACTTGGCACTGTTGGCTAATTCGGCAGCTTCTCTGGCAGCAGTGTTTCTTTGAATGGATTCTCTCAAATTTAACACCATCTGGTTAATCTTCGTCTTCAATGCATCCATTTCTCCCGAAGCTTCGACAGTAATAAAACGGGTAAAGTCACCATCGGTGGCAGCTTCGGTAATTTGTGCAAACGCTCTGACTTGTGATGTCAAATTGGAAGCCATAGTATTGACATTAGAGGTAATTTCTTTCCATAAACCATCGACATCACTGACTTGTGCTTGGATACCTAACTTACCGTTGATACCCACATCACGAGCCACTTTACTCACTTCCGAGGCGAACAACTGCAAAGAGTCCACCATCTTATTGATGGTATTTTTCAATTGCAAAATTTCACCTTGGGCGTGGACATCAATCTTTTGAGACAAATCACCATGCGCAACCGCTGTAGTAACTGTTGCGATAGATCTGACCTGATTGGTCAAATTTGTCGCCATTAGATTGACATTCTCTGTGACAGCTTTCCATGCCCCTTCCACATCTTGAACATTCGCTTGCCCTCCTAGAATACCTAGAGTACCGACTTCACGCGATAGAGTAGTAACTTCCAATGCGAAATTCTGCAATCGATCCACCATTTGATTGATAGTCAATTTCAAATTCAAAATTTCTCCTTTACAGTCAGCAGTGACTTTTTTAGACAAGTCTCCTTTGGCAACAGCAGTAGTAACATTAGCAATATTTCTCACTTGGGTGGTCAAATTCAAGGCCATAGCATTCACATTATCAGTTAATTCTTTCCAAATACCTTCAACATTTTCAATAAAAGCCTGGCCTCCTAGAATTCCTAGAACACCGACATCACGGGCAACTTTAGACACTTCGAACGCAAACTTACGCAATTGATCCACCATAGTATTGATGGTCATCTGCAACTGTAAAATTTCACCTTGGGCATGGACATTAATCTTTCTCGACAAATCACCTCTTGCTACGGCTCTGGTAACATCGGCAATTTCTCTCACTTGGTTGGTCAAATTGAGGGCCATAATATTCACATTATCAGTCAAGGAACGCCAGATTCCGACGGAACCTTCGTTCTTGGCCTGACCTCCTAGTTCACCATTGGCGACTTCGGTAGCCACTTTCGTCACTTCGTTGGCGAAAGCCTGTAACTGGTCCATCATGGTGTTGATAGTGATTTTGACCTTAAGAATCTCGGGGTCGGACTCCACCGTGTGGATCTCCACCTTTTTCAGCAAGTCTCCCATGGCCACAGAGATGACCACGGTACCGATCTCACTCAAGGCCTGTTTGAAAGCCTTGTTGGCGGTCTTGGAGGTGTCGAGTTCGTTGGTGACGCTTTCGATGACCACATCCTGGTGTTGTATGTGTGCAGCCAAATCCTTTCGTATGAGCAGGGCTTTCTCCTTGAAGAGCTCGGGATCGTCCAAGATCCTCAAAAGCTCAGCAGAGTCCATGGTAGGAGGCAGATGGATGTTCTGTTCGGAAAATAGGCGCAGAGTACTGGAGATGGAATCGGACTGGTAGGGGGACAGAGACAGCAGGCGGGTCAGCGAAACCACAGCGGTGGAGTCGGAGTGCACTTTCTGCTTCTTGGTAGACGGCGTAATTTTGGATACACCCGAGGCAGAAACACTACTGGAAACAGAGCAGGTTTAGGCTCGTCTGGGGGGGTAGACACGTAGAGGTGTTAGGTGATGATATCAGGTAGGACCACGGAGGTGTACTAACAGATAGGTACTAACGGTCGGCTAAAGCGGTGTGGATGTTCGGGGTCTGACTTCTCTTCAGTACGACGATTCGAAGCTTCTGCAACGGTTCTAACACGTAGTGTGGGACTGTAAATATACAGTGGGACGGCTGAGCCAATCAGAAGCTAGCAGCAGGGTAAATCTAGGCACAGAAACGCGGTCTGGCTCAGTCAGTTAAAACAGACAAACTTCTCGTGCTAACAGCTTTGGGACAGTTAAGGGAGTTGAAAGTGGGTGGTTTGGGTGGGTTTGGAATAGTACCTCCTGAACAAAATTTGATACAGGGTAGTAGTGCGGTGCGGATGTTGTGGGGGGTGCGACACGGTGAATCACCACATTGTTTGTCCTGCACACACAATATGTCTCCCTATTGTCTATTGTTAGACAGGTACACCAACAACCGGCGTTACCTCTATCCACAAACTGCGGCCCAACCACAGGGTGCGGATGCGTTGGCGGTGTTACCACAAAAGAAAGGAATTGGATGTCGCAATCCTACGACACACGATGTGCCCGATCGGGACAAAATGTCGTATTTATTCTGTCACGTCTGGTGCCATCTCGTAATTTCAGGTACAGGTTCCACACCTACAGACGACAAGGTTCTACCATCTGGTGTCTGTCTACTAACTATCTACACTTTGTCTACACCGACACCGGTATGTTTCCGTCTCGGCTCCGTGTTCGCTTCCCCTTTTTCGTGTGGTTTTCTGGCACTTCTCAACGTGCCGTTCCTCGATGACGTCGTTTTTTGAATCTCACCGATGACGTAACCGAAATGCCGTTTCCGCACCACCCTGTTTCGAAACTCGACGGGAACCCAGGCACGTCTTCCGGTCGGCTCCTAACGTAGATACACGCCCCATACGAAGGTTCATACAGTGCACGATAAGACGTGCTTCAATTACATCAAGTAACACCCTCCAACCGGCTTTCAGGCCTGTTTGAGGCTTGGTCCTACCTCCTACCCTTGTCTATTAATACTCACTGTAGAGACTCCAATCTCAATAATGAGCCCGAGCCAGCCCTAAATCGATCCGAAAATTCCGTCCCGTTTCCGGGATTTCATCTCTAATTAGGGTCTGCTATGGCGGGGACTTTCTGGTTGCTGGAGATGACATCAGTTTACTACGGAATAACTATCTCTTCATCGTATCACCACTGAATGTGGTCACTCGTATATTCTGGGCATTCAAGATACGAGGTACTCGGCAAAGGAATGTCTCGTGAAATTCGAAACTTTACCGAAGTCTTTGACTGGCAATTGATTTTTACAGGATTATGTCAAAAACTGGCTTATTCAGAAAAGTGGCATATTTGGAATGCCGTGTAATTAGCGATTGGGGCTATGTGAAGCAATATACAGGACCACCGACCGTATCTGCTCTATTTGGCAGGAGGCTTTGGTGTAAACAAATGTCGCTAAGGATAAGAGTCTATAGAGAGATGCAGTTGCAAAGCATTACTTGACATTTCCAATCAAGTTAAGTTATAGGGCGATGACTGGGCGTTTTCCAACCGATTCTGCCAATTCATAGAAGTGTCCCCCTGATAGACACTTCAAGCCGCGTATTTTGGCAGACTCGCACGTATTTGTAATAAAAATCGCGTTTATTACGTAATATTGTTGAAAATTGCAAATATTATCTTTTTTCGCCACACATTTAAGTTGTAAATTGGCCTGGCTAGCTCAATGGCTAGAGCGTGTGACTTTTATTTCTCGGAATTTGAGGTTATCACAAGGTTGCGGGTTCGACCCCCGCGTCGGGCTTCTTTTTTATTTTTGCAAAATCTACTATCCTTCGGAACTGATAACCACTAAACCTCAATTAGTTTTTTACACCGCGATAAGAGATCTACATTAGCCCTTTGATAATTAAAGCAAACTTTAAATTAACTATGAATAGAATTGAAGGTGATATTATGTACGAGATCTAGAAATGCACTCATTAAAGCAATCCCAATTTCCTCAAAGTTTTACAGTTGGGCATAGGCAAGTTTTCTGCCTCTCTCAACTTGTCGTAGTCAGTATAAAACCAGCCGTGTGCATCTTCAATCATTTCATTCTTAATAACCTGTTCCCGCGAGCACTTGGACGTCTTGTCCTGTACATATATGTTCTCCACTTTTCTGTCAAAGCTCTCCATTTGACGGGTGGTCAACTTCTTCTTAGTGTTGTAGTTTTCTGCTACATAGAATGTGATTTTATGGTTTGGTGTTTTTCTTTCGAGGTTGTGCAGCTTGGTTTTGACGAACGAATAGTCTGGTACAGATTCTGAACCGGAAAATAATCCAGATATTATAGGAATCAATAAGAACAACAAAAGTGGCAACAATTGTTTCAACCCCTCCATGACATTTACGTCTTCAGGCCTCTGCTGTTGAGCGCTTGTCCTTGTTCTCTGATGTGTTTGAGTTTGTCTGACGAAGGGATCCCCTCCACCAAATGACTGGAAAGAAAATCCATTACCTCCGAAGGTGAACGCTGGGCCTTGTCTAGCTCCAGCCCCACCAAAGAAGAGATTAAAGATGTCATCATCAAAAGGCATTCCTCCTCCATTTTGGAAT
Organism: Kodamaea sp. yHQL451; assembly: GCA_030578635.1. Taxonomy (NCBI): domain Eukaryota; kingdom Fungi; phylum Ascomycota; class Pichiomycetes; order Serinales; family Debaryomycetaceae; genus Kodamaea; species Kodamaea sp. yHQL451. The sequence goes on from JAKTXX010000005.1 coordinate 801,367, forward strand.
CCCGAAAACGACGTGGTTGCACCAGGACCACGGGCAAACGGACTGCTTCCTGAATCTGATGATCCACCCGCACCAAATCTTGAATCTGGATCCGAACCGGTCTGGTCGAAGATAGTCTTTTTGGAAGGATCACTTAACACCCCCCATGCTTTATTTAAGAATTTGAACGCTTCAGCGGCTCTAGGATGTGGGTTTTTGTCAGGATGCAACTTGATGGCAAGTTTTCTATACGACTTCTTGATTTCACCGTCGTTGGCGGTTTTTTCCACTGCCAATATTTCATAGAACTGGTGGGGCTTGTACGAAAGGATCTTCAACACGATCTTTTCTTGATCCAGCGTGAACGACATGATTGTGATGGATTTTGCTCTGTAATGTCCTTGTAATGGCGATTCTAACGGCCTTTCACAGTGTGTAATGTCTCTCTTGGCGTCGTTATACCTCTATGATATGTTCTGCTGGCAAATTGCGTCACCCTTTGAACACTTGTGGACGGTAGACACAGGAAACTGCTTTTAAGAATCGTCTGAATGTGCTGTGCCAAAGCAGATTTCTATACTCCAGATCGATGGGGTTCAAACGGAGCGATTTTGGTTCAAGCCTGTTGAATAGAGCCGTTCGATAGAAGGTAGCAGAACAAAAATGGATATAGAGGCCATGTTTGGACCGCGCACGACCACTGATAGCGGTGGCAGAAGGACACGGTAGCCACAGAAAGACACGGTAGCCACAGAAACCATAAGAGAAACAAGTGTAAAATCTACAGCATAAAACTGATAACAAACCTTAGTGATCATAGTATTATTAAATCATTTCCACAACGTTTCCTCTGTTTTTCTATAACCGTGGCTTCTTGCATTCATCTCGCACTACGTAGCGTAGATTAGATCGATCTCGTGAAAAAAAAAAGAAAATGGGGCATACTGGGAATTGAACCCAGGGCCTCTCGCATGTTTGTGTTTCCCTCCAGTTGCCTGAAAAGTAGCCCAAAGCGAGAATCATACCACTAGACCACACGCCCGATTTCTTGAGAGTTTGAAAATTTGAATATATATGTCAACTAAAATGTCCAGATTTCACCTCCGACGAAAACCGGCGATTTTAACTTTTAATGCCAGTTTAGAGAGTTAAAACTATAAAAGAAAGAGAGATAGAGACAAGAGTTACATCTAGAAGAAATTCAGAGTCCAAAAAGTGAAGTTTTGCGAACAAAATTGCGAATTGTAATTTTGGAGATTTTGAGACGAACGAGCTATGAGTTTGAGGCCAAACAAGATGCCCAAAGGAGTCCAACAAAGCATGATTGATGTGGGTCTACAACCTTGATTAATTTCAAGACAAGAAACTTGTCCCTGTCGCATTTTGTAAAAAATATATAGGTTTTAAGTCGGTAGAATGTGGGCTCATTGATTCAAGATCCTGCAATTTTTAAAAGAACGGATGGAATTCAATCACCTTCAAATACACAATTTATCTATTTAGAGAAGATTGCTTTGGCTTGAATTTCCAAATGGTTTTTACACACATTAATAGTTCAATTACTCTATATCAATAATTTCTACCAAAATCCGTCTCTTGTTTGCTTTGGAATCTCCCCAGAAGGAGCCCTTCAGTGAGTTTGAATCGACAACTGGAGACAAGCGAATGACGTCCAGTAGCCGTAAAGTAATTCCACTGCCAAAGTTTCCAAAGTGGGGAGATTATATCTGAGGACAAATATGGAGCTATATTCATTGATCTGCCCAATTAACTCAACTTGAAGTAGAGCCCTAAAGCTGAATGGAAAGGACAGTGAGACAAAACTCTAGGAATTGATCTTCTAGCATAGCCTTGATGACCAACTAAGCCATCGATACTCTTGTCAACCAGGTGGGTCTAATTTGGATTAGCGATCTTATCGAAACCTCCATAACCACCACTGTACTTTCTGACTCCAGATTATAAAGGGCCCAACTGCATGCAATTCTGTCCGATCTTCAACCTAAGGAGCATAGTTAATTAGCTGGTATCATGTTTGTCAATTGGCTTCTGTATTGATCTCAAATAAAATTGTTCTTTGGTTCAAATCACACAACTATCACATCCAACATTCAATTCACTTTTTTGAACATACGGGGACCTCAGTTTACCCCAGAAAATGAGCCAAGTCCACCTTCACCAGGCAAGGTTTGTGTCCTGTCAATTGTAACCATACAATGTGGTTTATCTTAGCCAATCCAGGTGGGTGCCTATGACGTTACACTTCCTAACCCGGATACGGAACTCTGAGCGCATCATTCTCCTCGTAACTAAGTGATCGGGAACAGTCCGATATGTCCGGGTTCACCCCTCAAAATGTATTGAAATTGACCTTAAATTTCCGGGCATACTGCCTAACTCTTATCAGGACCCGTTTCAGAGTTCGAAATCCACCCCTATCGATTTAGTGTCTTGACACTAACCTACTCCTCGGAATTTATTTGCTCGCCTGCTTAAACTTGACATTACAACAAGACAATTGATGAGATCAAATTAGTACAGAATAAATGCGATAAGTCCGAATCAGGACTTCAAGGCCCTTGGAATAAAATTACCCAGAGGACTATAAATATCAGGAGTTAGGCCCGTAGAAGATTGTTTTGTTCTGTAGATTAAATCTTCAGATTTTAATTTTCATATTCACCTATTTATCAAAGAATCAAAATGGCTAACTGTGCTAACTGTACTAAATGTTCTAACTGCAAGACTTGCACCTCCAGCAAGTGTGCCTGCACCTCTTGCAAGAAGTAAATCAGATCATATTGACTCCGAAGGTTTACTATCGCTATGTTCTAGAATTTTTAAATATCGTTTATGTCCAATATATGTTCCTATGACCAAGAATTATTAGTAGAATTAGAAAGTGATCCCAAATTTTGTTCAGTTAAATTGTAAATTGTAAAGGAGAATTGAAACAAATCCAGAAAAGGTGTCTTAACCAGAGATTTAATAAAAGAATTGAGAGTCGTTTTCGAGTAGTTGGAGAAAGACTATAGAGAAGATTGTAGAGAGTATAAACAGAGACTATGGATGTGTAGCTTGGCAGCACCTCGCTTTCTATTCCTCTATTCTGCAGTAACTACCACTTCTTATAAGGTTCCACAAACTCTCGTACCCCCTCCTTTTTTGGTTGTCTTGCCGATTGCAAATTGGTGTTATGAGGATGGCTTATGATCCAGCACTTATCGGTCGAGTAACTATGATGGCTTGAAACAATTGATGTAGCACTTCAATGCACGTTTTCTATTGTAACACCTTACGGTTACACAATAGACTCAAACAATTCCTGATCAGGGGATCAGTCTTATTGTTGAACAGTGTTGTTCGAAGTCTGGTCTGGTGCTCAAGTGCAGGTTGCAAATGTCATGATGCATTATGTCACCTTAATGAAAGGAGGGCCGTAGTACGAAACGAGGTTCGGAAATATGATTGGCTTGCTCGAAAGGTAAGGAATAACCGAGGGGTAAACTCCGGGTCTATTGCCTTTTCTGAATCACCCCCTCGAAAACCCCCAATTTGAACCTTACAACCTAGGGGGAAATTAGCATTATAATGGCGTGCTTGTGAGATTAGTCCCTTACTTCCGCCCTTTCATTCTTAACTCTACCAGGTATAAATATCAGGGATCTTCCTCCAAAATTTGGATAATTCTTCTTATTCTTTATTACCACGATTTCGAAAATTATCTCATCACAATGCCTTCTCAACAATCCTTATCCAAAAAGTCATGTTCCAGCTGTTCCAGCTGCAATGCCAAAAAGTGTGAATGCAAAACATGCCACTCGAAATAAGTTCGAACCGTTCAAGAGATGTGTCTTGAAGTCGTCTCAGGAATTCAGTCATACCGTATAGCGGTACAGATGTTCATTTTTATAGCGTTCAATATATCACCTAAAGAAACTGCCTGTAGATTCACGAGAGTACAGACATTTACGAGAAGGAATGGAGACTTGGATTGTCTATGAGCATGCGGTATATTAGTAAGTAGTATTGTTCTGCAATTGCAAGGGGTATATTTGGATTTTTGTTTATCATAGGAAGTTGATTTTAGCGATCGCATATGTGTCGAGATGACAGGATTTTACGGATTTCTAGCTTGGGTTAATGTAAGAGTAATCATATGACTGTCTATTTGGACAGTTCACTCGAGGTAGGCTCAAGAGTAGTATCACCATCAAGGTGAGGGGTTGCAAAGTCGACCAACATTTCCTTGAACCGTTGCAAAAATAAGTCCACTACTTTGACATCGTTATCATAAAGAAGGTCAACTTTAGGCAAGTACACGAAGGTCATATTGAGACCACCTTCGATAGTGGAAACCAGGTTGATGATGTTGCTCAGCATGATCCCGAGAGATTGGGAAAAGTGCACGTCAATGATCTTATACTTATCTTTTGTAGGAGGGACACGGCCAAGATTGGAGATCTCGAATGTGACTCTGCCCTCCGGCGAAATCTGGTCCTTTAAGAATTTCCACACATTGAGAAGTCTTAAAAGTCCTACAAATCGGAATTGATACCCAGTCTTCACACTGTTGTCTATGCGGTCTTGTATAGCCTTCATGAATGCAAGGGTACGATTTAACACTGGGGGTAAAGTCATCATTTCTCCCGAAACAAACACTCCGTATCTGAACGGGGTGCCCTTGGGAAAGTACCGTCTACCATTGATGGGAACAAGTGAGGTGGTGGAGTACTTGGTGGTGGAATCTACTTTGGCAAAGTATTCTTCTTCAAGGCACTGGAGGGCTATGGTCTGTATGTATGAGGTGATGGCAAGTCCGTTTTGCTTACAGAATTTTGAAACCACGTCCACTTCGTCTGGAGTCAACGACACCATTTCGTAGCGTGACTCGATGCTTCTGATACCGGTGGAATTGAGGAATACGGGGTTTTTTCTTAAATTGGGCCAGAATGTGAGGTCCTTACCCCGGAAGAACCTGGAATAGTAACTGAAGAACTTGAGTGCCCGAGGAAGGAACAATGTAATCAACACACTTATGGTAGAAAGAACCTGGGGCAGGTAGATATCGATCTGGTCCGTAGATGCTGGTATCGGCTTAGGTGGAGCATATGCCGCATCTCTACGGATATCGAAGAGATACTCCTGGAACTCTGGTGTTTCACCCAGGGCGTCGATTCTGGAATACTCCTTGACGATGTCCTTATGGAACTCAAGGCCTGACGATCCATCGTAGAGAACGTGGTCGAAGTAGAGACATACGTATTGGGCACCAGGTTCGTCTTCTGGTTCAAACACGATGATACGCCACAACGGCTTGTCGCTGAGGTTGAGTTCACACCGGAGGTTGTGGAGATACAGAAACACGCTCTTGTCGAAGGTCTTGATCGTCTGGTACGTCACCACGTCTTCGAAGCGGATATGATCCACGAGGTGAAGATCCCAGTCGGAACCGTTTGCCCTGGCACTGTCCAAGTCGTTGTCTTTGAAGATACTGTAGGCCAACCAGATGTTCTTTTTGATCATGTTGGCCAACACCTGCGAGAGTCCCACGTTTTCCACATGGAGGTTGTAGCGTGCAATCACGTTGAAGTTGTTGTAGTAGTGTTCCACGTTACGGCATACGTAGTAGCGTTCGAAGAACTTGAGTTTCCGAGACTGGGTTGCCATCGGGAGTAGTAGCGTGGATGTAGTAGATATAAGCGCTCAAAACAAGACTGTTGATGATGTTGATATTGTTTGAGTTGGTGCAAGTTTCAACGGTTGTGGATGTTGATTATTCTGTGTCTGTATATAGCCAAATCAGAGTATATTTAGATCGCGATAACGATCCGCAGTGACGTGGGATGTCCGGATTGAGCTCTGGTATGTCTTGGAAAGGTACACTTGGTCCCAAGAATTCGGGAAATCCGCGCGTTATATAGTGCCACTATGTCCAGGTAATACGACACATGTTTGGTAATATATTAGGTGATCTACGATGGGTCGCGATGGGCTTCGATTGCAATTCTTGGGACAATCTGGTCCCTAAAACTGTTACTACTAAGTGGCAAAGATCGCTGGTTTGGTGCTATATTCCCATACAAACCACGCTAGACCCGAGGCCTGGCTGTTGTCTATACCATGGAACGTGTTCCAGCTTAAACTATCAACAGCAAACATGTGGACGTTTAAAGTCACGTATACACGTGTCTCTGGTCAATAACAAGCCAGCTGCAAACGTTTTCAAGTGACGCGACTGTCAAGATCGTGTTTAAGGTTTGGTCTATGGAGGACATTACGTAAGTGATCTGGGGTCACACGGTAGCAGGGAAGGTTCTTGTTTGCAAGCTATTTTGGATATTTGTCTGTTTAAAGGGTGTTTTCCAATATCTTTGAATACTGGGGTTAAATCTTCTAAAATGCCACACAAGTACTACGAAGAAAGACTAGAACAAAGCGATAGAGTATGCTAGAGACACCATTAGAATTCATTTTTGATAGATATCAATAATTCTGCTGGGTAATTCTAATTCCCGGCTACAGTAACCTGCTTTAAGTCGCCTGTAGATCAAATGATTTCAGTTTTGCAATACAGATCCTTTGATAGAACAGTTGTAGATATTGAAGAATACCGGGATCTTTCCACGAAAAGCCCGGATAAGATGGAAATCTAATAAAACTCATCCTTCAGCCTTGTAGGGCTTGATCATTAATGCCCCTAAGTTGAAGTTCAGACATAAATACTAACATAATGTTCGATTTTGCAATCATTATGCCAATTCTAAAACTTAGTATTGCAGTAAGGATTTTTTGGGAAAAAATTGCATCACGTGATTTTAGAATCTGCCCATGTATCAAATTTCAAAACTCTGACTTCAACAAAAATTCCGTGATAGTTTAGTGGCTAGAATTACCGCTTGTCGCGTGGTAGACCGGGGTTCAATTCCCCGTCGCGGAGCTT